>JAFIRS010007980.1:0-20372 GCA_018342105.1 Gonioctena quinquepunctata | reverse complement strand
ATACCTCCACTGTATGAGATGGATCGCCTACGTTGGAAACCCTTTAAGTACTAAATTTGCACTATATTTTTTTTAAACATCCACTTACACGGCACTGTCAATGAGTTGTTGGGTAGATCCACTAGATCCCAGGCCTCATTCTCATTGAAGCTGTCCAGTTCTTCATTCGCTGCTTGCCTCCACATTTCAGCATCTGGCCTTGAGAGAGCTTCGTCTATGGTAGTAGGATCATCTTCTGGTCCACAAGGAACTTTGTGAGAAGTCAAAACCCTTTTGTTTTCTTTCTCTCTGAGACTTCCTTACATTTTCAGGAGCTGAAACATTTTTTTCTGAAATATAATCAGGATCTTTCCCCGCTCCAAACTCTAATACTTCACTTTTCTGATCTGACTCATGAATATATTCAATTTCGTACCCTTCTGAATCTTGCTGTTCTAACAATTCATTTTCCATGGATATTTCCACTCTTTCTTCGAGTCCTTGATTTTCTTCCATGACATCTCTACTGGTTTTCACCTCGTCATATCCTACAAGTATCATTTTTTCATACTTTTTGTCCCACTTCCGTCGTAAGTTTTTCGATATATGCGCAATGCATCTCTACTAAATAGTCTCAGATGTTTCAAGTTTGGTTTCCTGTCATTCCATACTTCGAATGGAGTTTTTTTCAATACATGAGACTATTGACCTCTTTTTCAGGTACATAGATAGCACAATATACAGCTTCTGTCGAAAATTCAGTTTCTAGATTATTATTATTATAGATGGCGCTACTAGTCATGCGCAACAAGTTTTGAATATTTGCTATAGCAAAACAACACACCCTTTTAGCAAACATAAAAAATTTAGGTTATTTTACTATACCTACATTTTCAACTAACTTGCCATGTTTAACATTTGGGCAAAAGTCTGCTGACATTTCTGATGATCTAGCATGACTTGATTTGTGGCACCAACTTCTCCAATAAAATTATATTTTATATTTATATGCTTACTACGTCTATAATATATGTCGTTCACGAGATGATTGCCATAACCTAATTCACATAAAACATTCTGAACTTTTTCGTTCCAAACTCGTGAGGCCTGTTTTAGTCCATAAATGGCCTTCTTTAGCTTTAAAACTTTATTTTTACTTACTTTCATACCTTGGGGTACTTGCATGAACAGCATTTCTTCAATTGGACATTTAGGAACGCAGTCTTCATCTCTAGATGGTGTATGTCTAGTTTTAAGTTTACAGCTAATGCAAAAAGCAATCTCAAACTGGAGAACCTTATTACTGGAGCAAATGTTCTATCGTAATCTAACCTGGGCTGTTGAATAAACCCTTTAGCCACTAATTTTACACGATAACCTTTTTTTTAAACATCCACCTACACGGCAATACTGTCGATGAGTTGTTGGGTAGATCCACTAGATACCACTCCTGATTTTCATTAAATCTGTCCAGTTCTTCATTCACTGCCTGCCTTTCACTGAGCTTCGTCTATGGACGAAGCTCTCTCAAGTAGTAGGATTAAGTAGTAGTAGGATCAAGTAGTAGGATCATCTTCTGGTCCTCGAGGAACTTTGTGAGAAGTCAAAACCCTTTTGTTTTCTTCCTCTGAGACTTTCTTACATTTTCAGGAGCTGAAACATTTCTTTCTGGAATATAATTTTATATCGGCTAATGTCTTTAGCCTCCCTAGATTTAAAAAAAGGGTTATATAATTTTAAAGGCAAACCTTCATTTTGTCATTTGTTTCAAATATGAACTCTTTACTTATAATTAATAATAATTTTTTACCCATAATTTTTTCTTCTCCATGTAAGTAACACATATTGTACTCCACTACCTATGGTTTTACTTCTTTTCTCTTCTTTTATTGTAGAATTTTACATGCTGCTGATGATGAACCTATAGAGGTTCGAAACATGTACTAATCGATGGTTTTTTAACTATCCACCTATCCACCATCACATAACTAATCGATTGCGATATTAAATTGTGGAGATGTCTTTGAGTTTTTCTACTTCGTAAAATCATACCACTCCACTTTGAGATACAATGGACTTCTACCACAGGTTAGATTATTCTGTATCTTAACATCGCCTCGATCCAGTTACAAACTGTTTTCGATATCCCTTTGTTGATTGCTACTCTGTGTAGGAATATCGGTAGTGCAATGTTGAATGCTCCTTCAATGTCGAGAAAGGCTGCTACTGCGATTTCTCCGCATCTCAGAGAGTCGTTCAGTTTCCTGCCTGGTAAGCATACTGGTGGGTGCTGAGAGGGTTTTGCTTCAGCACTTCTTTTTTTATGTGCCTTTCCAGAAGGCATTTGTGGAGGTTTTTATTATTCCCGACTTTAGGTATATACACAACCCCTATCGACTTCTAGCTTGAGGGTAGGAATACCCCCCAAGGGGGTAGTGGGGATAGTGACTAAAGTCTATCTTTCAGTCTTTCGAACAAATCAACGATTCACAGTGTTTTTGAAAATTGAACCTCTAAAGGGGTAAAAGTTTTTATGGGGATTCCGTTAGTTTTGAAGTTAGTCTTCTCTTCAAATGAAAAAACTTGTATTTCAGTTTTTTTTAAATTGAACCCTGAGGGGGGTAAAATGGGGGGTTGAAAGTTTTCCCCTAGGAGGACTGTAAGTTTTCAAGTAAGGGTAATAAAAATTGGTATTTGAGGTCTTTGTTACAAATAAAGAAATATGTGTTCCGATGTTTTCAGAAATTCAACCCCTAAGGGGGGAAATGGGAGAGAAAGTTTTTATGGGGGTTTCTTTAGTTATTAAGTGAGGGTAATGAAAATTGATATTTGAGGTCTTTGTTACAAATAAAGAAATTCGTGTTCCAGTGTTTTTGGAAATTCAAACCTTAGAGGGGTGAAGATTTGTATGTGGGTTCCGTTAGTTTTCAAGTTAGGGTCATAAAAATTGGCGTTTGGGGTCTTTCTCGCAAATGAAGAAATGCGTGTTTCAGTGTTTTTAGAAATTCAACCCCCAAAGGGGAATTGGGGGTTTGTATGAGGTTTCCGTAAGTTTTCAAGTTATGGTCATGAAAATTGTTTTGTTACAAAAAAAGAAATCGTGTTCCACCTTATTTGAAAATTCCACCCCTAAAGGGGTGAAGAGGGGTTAGTGAATTAGTAATAGTCGTCACAAAGCATTACTTTCGCTGTCAAATCAATTGTGCCACCCAAATGAGGTAACGGGATAACGGGAAACAGGATAACGGGAAATGGGATGAAGGGAAACGGGATAACGAAAAGGGGGCAAAGCATAAGCTAGATGAAACAACACAAAAAAAACTATGGAAAAATCCAAATTTTACGCGGACGAAATCTCGGGTAAAAGCTATCTTTTTATATTCTGATAATTCATGATGTGAGCAAATCAATGAGAAAATTTAATTGATTTGTGTTTTTTATTATTTATCCTCGCATAGATGTTACCCAACAAAAATTCCTTTGGCCGGGGTGGGTTTTTACTCGACTAGTCGAGTTCTCAACCGGAGGTCAACATTGTATAAAGTGTGTTTCAATATGACATTTCTGACAGGCCAAATCCAGAATACGACAAGCTACCGATTGTGGGAAGTGATAATACCCAAAAATATGTCAAGAATAAGTGTTGCTCCTCAAAAAAAACTTCAACCAATAACAAATTTATTAGGTACATCACGAAAATATTAAAGAATGAATATACAGTATTTCCTAAATGTGCAAAACATAATGAAAAAAAAGTTTGTTTATATTATAAAAAGTGTAACTAGTTACTCACAGAAGGTGAGCGGGGCATATGCAATCTTTTTATTATTAATTTCCTAATACTTTGAGGGATTTAAAGAATACATGGCACTAAACACTATTGCTTCTAAAAGAGTTGCAGAGTAAATGAGATGACAGATGTGAATTTTTTTCACAAACGAATATTACGGTTGGTGGAGGATACATAATCGAGTAGTTCGTCTGAATCCTCACAAACGACGGGTTTCTCGTGGTAGCAAGCAACGTCGTGCCAAGCAATACCATCATTGTAAACATTGTTGAGAATAGCAAGACAAGGTTCGGTGGTTTTGTTGATGTCGTATTCCGCATTGTCAGGCTGTGGTTGCTTCTTGTGGCCGGTTCGGGACCAAGGCAGGTAGCTCCAGCCTGGTGGGTGCTGTTGGTAGGCTTGATCTTTTCACGGTTAGCGGACCAGAACCATCCTAAAATGTTCTTGGGCTCGAGGTCGGGACGGTCGCAGCCTTTGAAGTCACAAAGCCTACCGGATGTCCAGATGTAAGGAATATTCTCTGAAAAAAAGTGGAAATGTTTGTCACATTCAATCAATCAAAATCACAAACCTATTAGCTGGATTCACTCAAACTTTTTCCAATGGAATTTCAACTGAAACTCGCTAATTTTGAGAATTGAGTATGCATAATAATTTCTGGATAAATAAGTTTTAAAATTTTCGTTGATGAATTTTTTTTATGGAATCTTTTAGCTGCAAAAATATAATATACTAAAATATATGAAATCCCTGCAAACCTTCATTTGAGGGCAGACTGGGAAGCGGCTAAACGAACGGTAACTCATTCAAAAGTAGTGGGGGCAATAAACTCCTTCAAGCCATACAAGTCTCCGGGCCCAGATAGAGTATTTCCCATACTACTCCAGAGCGGAGTTGAATATCTAGCACCAGAACTGTGCAGACTGTACAGGCTGAGCCTGGCATTGGGATGGCTACCTCAAACCTGGAAAACTGTAAACGTGGTCTTTATTCCAAAACCTGGACGGGACTCATACGACCAGGCAAAGGCATACAGACCAATAAGCCTATCGTCATTTCTTCTGAAAGGCTTAGAAAAACTGATAGATAGAGACATAAGGGAAACCGCTCTTGTAGAACGGCCTTTACATCAAAACCAACATGCCTATCTAACAGGAAAATCATGCAAGACAGCACTTCATCAGCTTGTTTCAAGGCTTGAAGAGTATCTAGCAAACAAAGAAATTGCACTATGCACTTTCCTAGACATCGAAGGAGCCTTCGACAACACCTCTTTTGAAAGTATGGTCTCTGCGGCCACTCGAAGAGGCATTGACGAAACCACCTGCAGGTGGATACACTCAATGCTTCACAATAGACTGTTGCAAGCCAACATGTTCGAGGAAACAGAGCAGGTTGAAATTTTCAGAGGTACCCCACAGGGGGGCATACTCTCCGCCCTTCTGTGGGACATGGTTGTAGATGAACTTCTCATTTCTCTGAATAACTCAAGGGTATGCAGATGACTTGGTCATCCTCATCAAAGGAAATAATACTCGAACAACCTCAGAGCTAATGCAAAATGCACTGAGGACAGTAGAGGAATGGTGTAACAGAGAGAGCCTAAGGGCAAATCCGAACAAAACAACACTAATTCCCTTCACCCGGAGAAGAAACATGGGAGATCTCATATCTCCCAGACTATTCGGTGGAACATTACAAGTAGTAGAGCAGGTGAAATATCTAGGGCTGATTCTCGACAAGAAACTAACCTGGAACCCGCATCTTCAACATGTAACCAATGAAAGCAAGATAACCTTCATGATGTGCAGGAGAGCTTTTGTCAAAACCTGGGGGCTCAAACCGAAAGCCATGCACTGGCTTTACACAGCGGTAATAAGACCAAGAGTAACTTATGGCTCACTCTTATGGTGGCCAAAAACAAATCAAAGACAGGCAAAAACCAACCTTGGGAAAATCCATAGGCTTGCCTGTCTCTTATCACGGTGCAATGAATAGCACTCCAACAGCTGCAATGGAAATCATCCTAAACCTCGAACCCCTTGACTTACATGTCATTGGAGAGGCCAGGATGAGTGCATACAGACTGAAACAAACAAAAAACTGGAGAATCATGTAATCAACATCGAAGAACTCGAAATGATTTCAGACTACATGCAACCCCTATACTCATTCGAAAAACCATTCGAAACACGAATTGACGGATCTGGATGGGCACAATCAACTGCGGACATAGTCTGGTATACAGACGGTTCAAAGACAGTTGAAGGAACGGGAGCAGGAATACATGGGGTAAGGCCAAGAAGGGATTACATAATACCACTTGGCAAATGCTCCACGATATTCCAAGCTGAAACCCATGCTATTATGGTATGCATTCAGAAGAATCTAGAAAGTCGTTATAGGAAAAAACACATCTACATTCTATCTGACTGTTGAAGTGCTATCAAAGCACTCAACTCTATACAGATAAAGTCTAAACTGGTCTGGGACTGCCTCCAGAACCTCATCGAGCTGGCAAAACACAACAAGGTCACCTTGATGTGGGTGCCAGGTCACAGAGGCATTGAAGGCAACGTAAAAGCGGACCAGCTAGCTAGACGAGCATCTGAAACGCTATTCACAGGGCCAGAACCTGTACACGGTATTAGCAAAAACCGATGCAGGACCCTGATTGACGAGTAGATAAAAAGAAGACACCAACAATATTGGGATCAAACTGTCGGGCAAATACACAGCAAAGTCATGGTGGGGCATCCAAACCGGACCCTGACGGCTGACCTTCTGAACCTGAACAGAACGAAGGCACGTATAATAATAGGTCTGTTGACTGGACACTGCGGCCTAAGAAAACACCTAAACACCATGGGAGTACGCAGGGAAACCGTGGAGGGTAGGCTATGTGATGAAGAGGAGGAAACAGCCTCTCATATTATCTTCGACTGTGACGCCCTAAGTAGTAGGCGACACAGAACCTTTGGAGAGATCAGCCCGGAAACAGGCATGAATCCGAAGAACCTTATCAAACCTTACCTTACTGAACCTAATTAAAGGCACAAACCTATTTGAATGAGGAACCAGATGGTCGCAGTGTCAAGGGAAGCTAAGTGCCAACCCTGTCTCTGGCTCGTCAGCTTTCAACCAACCAACCAAAATATAGGCACATATATATTTTTATCTGAAAAAAAAGCAATATTTCATGAGGATATACGAACACGTTCAAAACACGGTAGAAGAATTCAAGGTCAAACTCCAAATGTTTCACGGTTTCTTCATGATTTTAGATGTGAACGCATATGTTTTGAGGTAATTTTGATAATGGGTGAAAAACTTATGGGTGATAATTTTAGAAAAAAAAGGAATCAATAAAAAGTGTTGGATAATATGTGTTTTTCAGTTTGTTTATGTATTTTGAAGATTAACATTCTTAGATGCTGTAAAATCATTCATCTTTCTATTATAACCAAGTTAGTTGCATTCTATGTTAGTTATGAAACTTTTTCCATTTAACAAATAATTACTCAATCCAAACTATTTTTATTACAAGCTTTTATTTACTTTCACCTGTCCCGGTGTCTGTAATCAAATCTTGCAAGTTAAATTGGACCCACTTCTAGTTGCCCGATTAACGTGAAATTCGGCAGGTGTTCATAGTTCCCGTGACAATGCATTATGCATTTGTTAGAGAAAAAAAACAAAATGGCGGCTCCAAGATGGCGGACGAAATTTGTATTTATGGTCCGACTCGACTTGGAATTGGAATGAGGGGGTTTTCGGGGTCGAAGATTATGAATTTTTTTTCAGTATTCATAAAATCAAAATGGTAGCTCCAAGATGGTGGACGATCTCTGTGGTTGTGGTCCGATTCAATTCCAAATTGGTATGTGGGGGTTTTCAGGGTCAGAGATTATGTATTTATTGTCAAAATTCATAAATTCAAGATGGCGGCTCCAATATAGTGGACAAATTTTGTGATAATGGACCGTTTCTATTTAAAATTGGTATGACGGGCTTTTTGTTGTCGGAGATAATGGATTTAGAAGATTATGGATTTTCTGTCAGAATTCATAAATTAAAGATGGCAGCTCCAGGATGGCAGACGAGTTGATCTTCAGATGGTCTCCTCATTGAAGAACTAGATAGCTCAGAACTTACAGGAAAAAGGCCTCATGATGACAAGCTTTTTGAAATCAAATAAATCAACAAAAAATTATTAAATCATTGTCAGCGATGCCTTAAACTTATTTTATACGTTTTAGTACACGGCTTGAATGGGAGCTTGTCTTTAAAAAGGTTCTTTATTAGTCATTTTATTTTTTGCTTTTCAGTTAGTTCGCCTTAATCTGTTCATTTCGAGTAGATCATCGTTATTACAAATTCTCTTTTGAGCTGAAAAAAATCATGATCTACGACCCCAAAAACTCCCACACACCAATTTGAATAGAATCTAACCATAATACAAAACTCATCCGCCATCCTGAAGTAGCCATTTTGAATTTATAGATTTTGTCAAAAAATTCATAATCTCCGAACCTGAAAACCCCCAAATACCAATTTTGAATAAAATATTACCATGATCTTAAAACTCATCTTCCATCTTGAAGTCATCATCTTGAATTTATAAATTCCCCGTATACCAATTTTGAATCGAATTGGACCATAATCACAAAACTCGTGCGCCATCTTGGAGCCGCCATCTTGAATTCATAAATTTTGACAGAAAATGCATAATCTCCGACCCCAAAAACCCCCATATACCAATTTTGAATCGGATCGGACCATAATCACAAAACTCGTCCGCCATCTTGGAGCCGCCATATTGAATTTATGAATTTTAACAAAAAAATCATAATTTTCGACGCCAAAAACCCCCACACACTGATTTTGAATCAAATTGGAACATAATTACAAATCTCGTTCACCATCTTGGAGCCGCCACTTTATTTTTTTCTCTAACAAAAACTCCATAATGCATTGTCCCGGAATTATGAACATCTGCCAAATTTAAAATTGATCGGACGACTAGAAGTCGGTCAAATTTAACTTGCAAGATTTGACCCTAACGAACTAACGAACGAACGAACTAACAAGTGAAACTAAATAAAAGCTTGTAAAAACCTTTTAAAATATAAGCTTTTATTCAAATGCGCTGAAAAGTTAAAAATAATTACTTTGGATGTGCGACGTAGGGTATTAAGACAAGCTTTTATTCAAATGCGTTAAAAAGTAAAAAATAATTGCTTTGGATGTGGGACGTAGGTTATTCTGTGAGTTACAGATTCAAGAGCTTGTCGCGATAAGCTTTTGAATCAAGATTTTTTTTATAAATTAATTTTGATCAGAAACAGTTCAAAATTTCGGAAGACTTTTTGGCCTGTTTTTATTGGCTGGGCAAAAAAAGTTAAAATCGCGACAGTAAAAAACATTTTTTTTTACCAGGAGACAAAGAACCAAGTAGGCTTTTTGTCCAGTTATTATGGCAATCGGACAAAAAAAACGCCTTTCTTGTCAAGGTTTTCATCAGAGTTTTTATATAAATCCAAAAGATATCAAATACGAGTTTGAATTAGGATCGGGGCTTGTTCCAGCTTTGTGTCCGCGGGGCTTGGTGCTACTGTGCTTCCATAGAGTTTTTGATTAGTATTCCCAGAGTAAGAATTCGTAATTACTCTAGGAGTCGAGTCCGAAGTTGATAGTCAAACGGAAAGCCGTTCCAATTAACACAAATTGTTGATTTATTTTCAAAGTTCTTCCATTATTTGTGAGGTAAGTTAAGCTTTCCGTATCATTGTTGAAATGAGTTTGGTTTCCTCGTGCTAGTGAGGCATCCGTAAAATCGTATTTTCCGTTTTGTACATATTACAAATTATTTGTTCAAGTTCAAAGTGCTATTGAAGCGCCCGGTCGATTTTGTTTTTCTCGGAGTAAATCCTTTTCGATGTATTTCAATTGTGATTGAGCTTCGGAAATAAATTATGGAGGTAGAGTGTAAATATCTTAACAAAAACAGCTGTCTATCATTCTGTACCAGGTACCTTCGGATAATGCATTTATTCTATTAGGGTAATTGTATTTTATTTTATAAATCAACATATTATCAAGGAGTTAATGTGCTTAATCACCATTTAACAACGTGTTTTCTTTAATAATTGATAAGAATTCTGGAATCGGGAGCTATACCCTTACATTTTTGGCTCTTGCAGGTGTTTTAGGGCTCAGAATCATTCACAGTATCTTGGGAGATTGTTATTCGTAATATTTATATGGACATAGTTTTCTTAAGTGAGAAGTCCCATCGATAGGATACTAATGAATCGAGTTATACATCACAACCCTGTGTGAAGATCCGGGTTGAAATAGGGGGTATTAATCCATTTTGAATTGTTACAATATTGTTAGTTTTCCCAGTTTAGGAACAAAATCAAGTAACACAACTGTCACTGTATATTGACACAGTATGTCCGTTATCACAGGCCCCTGAGTTCAGGAAAAAAACCGAATGAGAGCAACGTCGCGATAGAAAAATAGTTTACAATTTTTTCCTGAAAACACTTGCAGATCAACGTTTTACGTCTAAAGGTGAAATATAGTCCTGATATACGGAAATTAGAATTATCATTCATTATCAGGTTCTGACGGTGATTTTGTGAATATAATTATTTTCTAAGTTAAGGAAGTTCTGATTAAATTTTTATGGAAATAACTTTGATGGCTCGTAGTCCGAATCCTAGCCATATCGTTATGCTTTCCTTCAGCTATGTTTGTGCTCAGTTGAAGACAGGAACGGGATAGTTGAATCGTTACCGGGTTGGCCTAGACAAACGGGCGGTGCGACATATCAAACTTAGGGGTAGTTTGCACATATGAAACTCAGGGCACCTGACCGAGTGGGACGTAGGACCTACAAGTTCGAGAATTCCAGGGTTGAGATTTGCAAGGGACTAATTTAATTCCCACAGAAGAGGAAAATCACTTTCCGAACCCCCCTTGTGGAAGTATTTCAGTAGACCTCATTTCCATGATCCGAAAGATACCGATAACCCTTCAAGAGAATCATGTGTTTATATTGTGTCACAAAGAATTGAGTTGTACGATTAATTTTTGTAATGTAAGTATTATTGTGGTAATACAGATTTACCAATAATGTAAATATTTCAGTTATAAGGTTGCCAGACCGCTAGTATTATCCCTTGAAAAAAATATAATAATTTTGAGAAATTGCCAGTAACGAAATTTTAATAGAACCATTTAGACAATGATAAAACTGTTGAATTGTGTTTTGCACTCGGAATTTTCTGTGAATAGTACCTTTTCCGTTTCAGACATACAAAGTGAAGAATCAGACGAGTTACGATACAAGGTAGTATAAAGCCAGCTCTGTCTATCTGATTGTGTGGAGACAGCTCTGACTGTCTGTTCAAATAATAGCAACCGGTGTTAAGTACCAAGTTCTGCAATTAAAGCCTACAGTCATTTGGAGATTTCAACAAGTGTCAAAATACCAGACCCCTGGACAACCGTATCTCCATCTGTTGCTACCCTGGTACGTGGAGTAAACCACTATAAAAACTAGAGCTCGAAATTAAAAGTTGAGTTGGGAAAATATTTCATGTAGAGTACTTTGGCGTCATAAGAAACGTACACTTCTAGGAAAAATAGTTTGAGCTGATAACTTTGGACCCTAGAGAAACACGTTACAATATTATTCAAAATGTATTTCTTGTCTCACAACCATTTTCCATTGAATATATGTTACAGGAACAGCAACAAGACACTGTACACACTACAGGAAATCAGTTAGTTTTGCATAGACCCAGATAAAAGTATGAAAAAACTCACAGAAGTGACAAGATGCTGCCAATACTGAAAGCTGTTTCTGCGGAATTGAAGCAGAATCGTTTATTGAATTTTCTCAATAGTGGTATGGAAATGAAAGAAGAAAGATAATGTTTTATTGCCAATTAGCATGACGCAGTCCGCAACACCGGACAATATCTTGAAAATCATTTTCTCCTGCAAAACTGGATGCGGTCCAGCATGTGGTGTGGTCTTTATTGCTCTCCTGTATATATTGTTTGCAGTGGAAACGATAGACACCATTGAAGACTCTCGAGTCACAAATTCCAAGAAAATTAAAACCAATTTGTTTCCTGTTTTGAATTATTTTAAATGTTGTCTAACCTGAAATCGTTGTTTTTGGGTTTTTCTGTATATGTCTGTAATAAAAAGGTTGACGACATTTTTTTAAATTATTGTTCAAATTCAATGACGATTTAGGTATTACATAAACATTTCTTTGGATGTGTATTTCCTATTCTAATGATCTATTGATATTCTAATGGAAAACTATCAATAAAATCTGAATCCTGATAGAAAATTCGTGATCAGCGATCAGTATAATGCCAATTCTCTAGGAAAAAACATAATTACTCACGATTCAAATAAAATTGTGTAAAGCTTTTCTTTCTATAACTCAATTGTTTTTTATAAATGATGTGTCTTTATTTCCCATGAAAAAAATACAGTGTCATATACTACAAAAACAGAAATATTTAGGGAAAAACGGCGTGGAGAATGCATCGCGTACAAAGTACACCGTAGATTGTAGGGGAGTCGATATGGCTCTTCAGGCTCTCCGTACCTCGACGTATAAGGTCTTTTGTACATAACCCTTCATCTATTCAAGACCCGGGATTCCGAGACTCCTTTCGAAGCGTATCAGTTTCCTGGGAGCTAAGTACCTGATGTCTGAGGGCGTTGATGAAACCCCTTCGAGGAACTTGAGCCTTTTGCAAAACAGCGCTTGATAGTCGCAAAGCAGGTGTTCCGCAGTTTCAGCGGAGTTCTCGCAGTTCACACAATTCAGTGTCTGATCTATGCGTTTTTTTGAGGTGATATCTCAGAGGACAATGTCCCGTTACCAGTTTCAAGCCTTTCTTGACCAACTCGAGAACCTATTTAGCATTCTATCGCGATGGTCTCAGAAGCATTTTCGCGTGTCTTTGCCCTGGAACCACAGAAGGGCTCTGGGCCAGAAAATTTTGTGTTTGCTCCTTCCTTGGCAAGTCTGACCGCTTCCTCATTGCCTTGTATTCCCTTGTGACCTGGCACCCACATCAGAGTAACCCGATTGTTCGTAGCCAGTTTGCAGTCACAAGTGAGCTTAGACTCTGTCTGATAGGATATAGGATAGGATAGAATCTGTCTGATAGGATGCCCCCCTGAAGCCTCTTTCATGGGTTCATGTTGAAAAATTGTTGGGGCACTGCCTAGGGGTTTTGAGAACCTAAAACTAGGATCCGTTACTCCCACTCCAGTCCTTCCGCATCAGTATACCACAATGATGCATTTCTTTCTAGTTGAGGCATGTACCTGGATTCTAGGGAAATATTTTCAAATCAGATTTCCAGCTTTCAAGTTTGATGCCAGGTGCAGTCTGAGGGTATTGTTTGCCGCTTCCTTCATTACACACAAGTGCAGTGGCGGAAGGTTCAACATTTCCTCTAATGCTGCAGGGGGTTACGTGAATATTGCCCGTGTGATTTCCAGGCAGGCTAACCGCTGCACTTTCTGCAACCTAATTTGTGTCGAGTACTGTTGAATTTTTGTCCACCATACTAATGAGGCATAGGTGAACATGGATTTGATAATTGTTTGATATAATCAGTATATCATTTTCGGCTTCAAACCCCGTGTCTTGTCAAATCTCTGCGGCTCGTCCAGGTTGCCGTTGTAGTCTTGGAAAGAAAGTTATCGATATGACTGTTCCATGTTAACCTTTGGTCGATTATAACGCCCAGGTATTTGACTTCCTTGGAAAAGTTAGTTGGAGTTCCATTCAGGGTTGGGCTTTTCAGTTCGTACTTACGCCTCTTTGTGAATAGGCCAATCAATAGAGATTTTCTGCTCAATTGATTCTGTGACGAAAATACTACCAGGAAACCGACTGTGCCATCATACGAGAGACGGTCCGTAGTTATATCCTGTTATGTTTCCTACTCCCAACTGGCATTGCTAAATTTGTTATAAACATTTAAAAGCATTTTATTTTTATTTTTTATTGTTTTGACTTGTAACTTGAAAACTGACGAAGCAATGCTGATACTTTCAATGGACGAATTGTAAGGAATCTAAATGCAAAGAAAATGAGTTCTAGCACAACTTCATCGAATTATTAGTAACGGAGAGAAACCGGAAAAACCGGAAAAAATCTGCTTTTAAAAAAAAATCATGTAGTGCAAACTTTCCACGACATAGTAGTGATTAATATGTACTTTATGTGTGAAAAACTCGGGCACTGTCGAATTATTAGTTTTGGCATCATTGCAATCAGAATTTTTTAATGTACTTTATTGCAGCAGACCTGGATGCGTCATAGGTGGTCGGATTAAAATTTTTCAGAGATATTTCGAGAGTAGAAATATAGTACTACAAAACGTATATTTTGCGTTGAAATGCTGCAAAACAGGTGAAAAATACTTGCAAACATGATCGAAAATGGGAGAGTGCGTGAAAGTGGCTGACTAGTGGGGGTAGAGCAGCAGACGCGGGGAAGCGTATGTATAGTAATACAAGCGCGCTGCGCCCGTTATGAATCTGCTGCTCTACCCCACTCCCGAGCCGCTTTCAAGCACTCGCCGGTTTTCGGTAATGTTTGCAAGTATTTCGCAGCATTTTAACGCAAAATGAGAATAGTTATTTTTTCCGGTTTTTTCGTTTTTTCTCCGTTAATAATAATCCGATCGAGTTGTGCTAGAGCTAATTTTCTTCCATTCGTCCATTGAGAGTATCGAGATTGCTTTATTAGTTTTCCAGTTACAAGTCAAAAACGATAAAAAATAACAAAAAATACTTTCAAATGTCTATAACAAATTTAACAATGACAGTTGGGAGTAGGAAACATAACAGGATATATTTACTGTCTTTCGTATGATGGCACAGTCGGTTTCCTGGTAGTATTTTTGTCAGGAAAAAATCTCTATCGATTGGTCTAGGTCTAGAATGGAACACCAGCTGTCTGCATGCGATTGGATATCATCCCGTCATGTTTGTCCCTTATAGTGACGACCAGGTCATCGGCGTAACCTTGAGTCGTAATTCCAGTACACAATACATTCAGCTCTGTTTTTACTCTTAATTTAGAATTGCGTACTCCAACAAATACCTCTGATGACATTAAACTATAGATATATAATTATATGTCCTGACTAATTCATTGACTGACTGAGTGTTATACGATCAATGCCCAGACCAAACCGCTGGACCTAAAGAGCTGCGTATTTCTATGATTACAGGTAATCACTAAGAAATATGTCTTTGATACTCCATCCCTAATGGGGGAAAACGGGGATGAAAGAGGGTAACAGTGAAAGTACCGTTAGTTTTGAAGTCAGAGTAATGGAAATTGGTATTTGAGGTCTTCGTTACAAATAAAGAAATACGTGCTTGTGTTTTTGGAAATGTAGCCCACAAAGGAGTGAATTGGGGGGGGATGTTGTAAGGGAGTTCCGTTAGTTTTTAACTGGTATTTGAGGTCTTCGTTACAAATAAAGGAATACGTGTTTAAGTGTTTTTGAAAATTCAACTCCTAAACGGGAGAAATGGGGGTGGAAATTTCTATAGGGTTTTTTTTCAAGTGAGTCATAAAAATTGGTATCTGAGGTCCTTATTACAAATTAAGAAGCATGTGTTTCAGTGTTTTTAGGATTCAACTCCTAAAATGGTGAAATTTTTATGGGGGGTTTCGTTAGTTTTTAAGTTACAATCATAAAAATTGGTGTTTTGACTCTCTGTTACAAATAAATAAATCGTGTTAAACCTCAATCGAGAATTCCGTCCTTACAGTCGCAAAAAGGGGTTGGTGAATTTGTAATAGTTGTCACAAAGCATTACCTGTCAAATCAATTATGCCACCCAAACGAGATAACGGAATATCAGAATAACGGGAAACGGACTAAAGGGATAACGGGATAAGAGAGAACGGGATAGCGGAAAACGGGATAACAGGAAGCGGGCAAAGCCACAGGCATGAGTTAGATGAAACCACACACAGAATTATATAAGAAAAAATACAAATTCTACGCGATTGAAGTCGCGGGTACCAGCTAGAATAAAATATACCGATTAATATGAAGTAAAACACTTTTTTCCATTTCAATGATTCGACTGTAATGTGTTCAAATGCTTTCTCTGGCTCTCGAAAAAATTGTAACTGTTTTTATAAAGATCTTGCTTCGTAGGAAATTGCAAATTTTTTCAACTCCGTTCACAGTTATGAACCCTCTCATTATCAACTGAATGCAAACGACGAATGAATGGTTATAACCGAAACTGTTAGAAATTAATGAAATAATGGAATCGGATTTTGAAAAGCCGCCAAGAAACTGAAACCCATCAACTATTTAGGTTCAAAGTTGTCATACCCATTCATAAAGAAGGAGATACATTTATTATTTAGAACTACAAGCCAATAAGTATTTTATTAGCTGTATTCAAAATTCTTGAACAAGTTCTATATGGAAAAATTTGGACTCACATAAAAAAACAAATAAATATCAAGCAACATTGATTTGTCGAAAAAAAAAACGTTTACACCAACCTAATGCATTTCCGAAAGTGGCTTCAAATATGATAGGGAATGGTCAGACAGACTTTCAAAAAGCTTTTTGACCTGTATATCACGACATATTTCTTAATAAATTACATCAGTTCGGCTTTTCCACCTCATTTTCAATTTTTTTTTGTGTATATTTAAGAAATCGTTCCTCTTGTTGAAATAATATCAGAATTTTCTCATTTCTTCTTGGCACTCCTGAAGTACCACAAGGCTCAAACTTGGTACCAGTTCTCTTTTTCACTCTTCATCAACGACATTCCCAAAAACGTATCAAATTCCAAAATACCATTTTTTGCTGTCGGTGTGAAAATTTTCGACAGAATATCTAATGTCGAGGACTGTATTTCCATCCAGGAATATATTGATAGGGTATATGATTGGACCTTGGAAAACAAATTGTTTTTGAACATAGCAAAATGTATATCGATGTTAGTGAAGCAAAAAATATTAGTTACCTACAAAATAAATAGAATAGCTTTCATATGAAAGTCCTTGGAGTACACTTTAACAATGAGTTGAATTTTTCTCAAAAAATCAAAATGGTTAGAAGTGAAGCTCAGGAAATGCTAGGTTTTGTAAAAAGGCAATCTTGTCACTTCTCAAATTTCAGGAAACTTAGTTTGCTCTACACCGCTTATGTAAGGTTGAGGCAAGAATTTGCATGCACTGTTTGGAATTCCCAATATATCAAAAATGCGTTGATGATTAAAAAGTTTCAAAATTATTTTTCAAGGTTTTTTTTATATTTTAAAAAGTACAATAGACACACGGACTAGCACAATGTCACAACAATACATCTTAGACAAGAATTCAATGTACGCAGCATAAACAGTGGAAGGCGAAGAAATCCAAATATTTTCTGTTATAAATTAGTGAACAACAAACTAATTGATGCTCTATTCCACTTATCATTAATTACCTTCAAAATTCCGTCAAGAACAGTAAGGCCTAATAATCTGTTCCATTTGCCAATTCCACTCATAAATAAAAGAGTAAGAAACATGCTACCTATTGCTAATATAGTGGCTACCCAGGGAAATGTAGATTGTCTGAGGGCGTTAATGAGGAACTTAAGCCTTTCCATAACAGCACTTGGCAGTCGCAAAGCAGGTGTTCTGCAGCTTCAGCGAAGTTCACGCAATAACGGCATAGTTCACTGACTGATCTATCAATTTTTTTGAGGTAATACCTCAGAGGACAATGTCCGGTGAGCAGTCCCGTTACCAGTTTCGAATGTTTTTATCTAAGTCGAGAAGCTGTTTAGTTTTTTTTTGGAGATGGGCTCGGAAGCCTTTTCGCTTGTCTTTGCCCTGGATCCTTATTCCAGTGGATTTTAAATTGGTCAGCTTCCCAACGCCAAAACTCTTCGTTGGTGTGGGCTTTGGAAAGACCACAGAAGGGTTCTGGGCCTGAAAATTGAGTGTTTGCCCCTTCCTTGGTAAGACTGTCCGCTTTGGTACACAAGTGTACCAAAGTACCATTAGTAAATTTGGTTCATTGGGAGATCTCACGTCATTAGACCACTCGGTCAATTTGAGCCAAAAGAATTAATAAATAAAACCACTCTAAAAAACAATTGATTCAACTAATATTAAATTGTAATCCTAGTCAAAACCCGCGGGAGAAAAATTAAACATTCGTAGCGCCAGACTGGGAAACGGTGGAAAACTCCAACTGCAGACTTGATTTTCTTTTTTTGTTGTGTTGCTCCCTGCCGAATTCAATTCTTATCCATCGGATAGATTTTGAATGGCAAAGTTTTGAATTCAGAGGTTTTATCTTATTGTGACTATCTACTTAGTATGTAGTAACATATTTTTTTAGGAATCATGTAAAGTTCCTCATCTTGTCGGGTACATTCGACATTATTACAGGAAAATCATCATCACGAACAATTTTTATCCTGAAAAAATACATGAATATTATATACTTGCTATATATCAGTATATATATATATATATATATATATATATATATATATATATATATAGAAATATATGTATATAAATCGGAGTAATATTCGGGTATGCAGTCAATAGGGCTGAATTAAAGTGAACTCTTGTTTCTGTTCAAGCTTTCGAGTCTTTATTGGCTCTTCTTCAGGAACTGAAAATTGAGGTTAAAAGAAAGCATTGCTTTTCACAAACATGTAGCACTAATGTAGAAAACATTCAATTTCAGTACGGTAACTATACATTGTTGAAAAAGGAAAAACATGAGTTTGTACAATAATCATTTGATATGAGAAAGAAACTTTTTTATTAAAACTTAACCACTTTAGTGGTTAATATATATATATATATATATATATATATATATATATATATATATATATATATATATATATGTATATATACCGTGTGACACAGACTCATGGTACACTCCTCTTTTTTCCATTGTTTCTCTAGCTATATTACTGAAATTTGGAATATTGAATATGTTCACTAGACGGCATTTTTGATATATTTGGAAAAAATGCAAATTCCTTTTTTTCCGGAAATGACATCGACTTTCGATTTTCAAATGTCTATCATTACATTTTTGAAATCTTCGTAATTATCTGAATCCAATGATACCTCAGTTGATATTTCATTTGACAGAACACCCCTTTTATTTTTTGATCTAGAGAGCTATGAACTCCTTAAAATCATTCCAAATAATCTAAATAATGCTACACTATCGCATTTTCGATTAAAATGGTATTGTGGCCAAAAAAGTAATCAAAACATTTTTTTACTCGAAACTCCATTTTTTCAAAAGGTACCATAATGGTACTCTGACGTCATTCGAAAGTACCATTGATGGGGTCCATCCATATTAACTCTTTTTGTGTATAACCAATACGAATACAATAATATAGTTGAAAAAAGTTTAAGTATCTTCTCGGTTCAATAACAAATTTATCAAGGTGGCTATGGAACACAAATCACATTTTGACGTTTCGCTAATATGTAATTGTCAGTTATTCACTGAATATATTATTGAATTGATCGGATTGATAATATAAAATAGTTATTTTATGGAGATCTGGTCAATATTTCATCCAACTGATAGAGCTCCTAAAGCTCGAAGGCTCAAAGCCTAGGTTCAAATGGCAATGTAATCAAAGGAGTAACAATTAGGTATTCTTTCTCAATTTCATTAATAACTCTATCGGTTGGATGGAATATTGACCAGATCTCCATACAATACCTATTTATTGTTTTGTTGAAAATATAAACCCTATGTTCATAAAATCAGATGTGGAATCATCTGCGACTGAAAGATAAACTTTGATAATGTTTCCCTTTTCAATAACTATTTATATTATCAATCCGATCAATTAAACTAACTGACAATTACAGATTATCGAAACGTCAAAATGTGATTTGTGTTCCATAGCCACCTTGATAAACTTTTTTTTATTGGTTTATTTAACGTCGGCCTATTTCTGCGACCAAGGCTAAACACCGACGCCGGTGAGCACACTCCCTTCAACCGGAAATTTTGCCGAATCCTCTGATGTTTCAGAGGTAGGGTTCTTTAACGAGCTCAACATATATGAACTCGGGACCGCCATCTTAACGTCCCCTCCGAAGGACGGCATACCTATCGTTTCATCTCGTGCTCATTGATAAGACGCCCGCAGCTACGAATATGCTACTACACTACAGTTGTTACACCTTCCTTGTCAGGTGGTCACTCATTCAAGTACTAATATCGCCACGTTGCTTGGCGCAGATATCGATAAGACTCTCGTCATCCTGACCAGCCACCAATCCAATACAATTTATTTACAGCTTTTGAAATTACATGTCCCTTAAAACTACTCATTTACATAATATATACAAATTTACAGCGCCGTTTCCGACAGTCGACGCCTCGGTCCAAAGACGGACTGGTCCCTTCGAACGAGCGAGGGATGTGCCCCTCCCAGCTGATTTTGATGCTGTTCTCTAGTCTTATGGTAAGTTCATGTTATTTTGTGGAATTTTGAAATTACATGTC
>JAFIRS010007979.1:0-20386 GCA_018342105.1 Gonioctena quinquepunctata | reverse complement strand
TTAATATCCAAGAAATTGACACTTCTAATGCAATTATTGAGCCTGAAAGTGTGGAAAATATAGAAACAAATTCAAAAGTTTGTTTTTTTTGTGAAAAAGATCGCAAGCAATCAAAAGGTAAACAACAAACTCTACACTCCTCGAATGATGCAAACATTTATCAAAAAATAGCAGATTGGATGACAAAATTAAGTAATCAAGAGTTGCTAGAAAAAATAAAAAATGTACAGTCAAAAAGTGAAATTATTTTTTATCATCATTTGTGTGAATTGGGGTATTTAAATGATTATAATAAAGTTATTGCTGATAATCCACAGACTCCCTGGCATGACAATCGAAGTATCCACCAGTGCATTTTCAATCAAATTGTATCATTAGTAGAAGAAGAAGTTATAAAAAAAAATTGTTTGCTGTTATCATCTCTTTGTGACACGTACAATGATGAATTGAAGCTCCAGTCTCAGTCAGATGTAAATTTAATGACAAATCATTATCTTGAAGAGAAAATATCCAAACAATTAAAAAAATCGATCAAAATTATTTCAAAAAATAAAAATAAAGGTATCATGCATAAAGATTGTAGTTTATTAGAATATAATGATTTGACGAGACTCGAGGAAAATGAGCTTATTGATAAAGTTGCATTAGTCCTGCGGAACACCATTTTTAAAATGGATAAATTAAAATTACCATCAAAAATCAAGCCAAGTGATTTAATCAATGGTGAATGTCCGATTCCTGAAAAATTAGATCGATTTTTTAAAGTATTGATTGGAGGCAAAGATATTCGTCGCAGAAATGGTGTGAACTGTAATCGATTGAGCAACTCAATGGCCTCTGATACTATTTTTTGTGTGAATAATGGTACTATTAAACCATCAAAACACATAACTCTTGGTATGACTGTTGAAAGTCTTACAAGTAGTAGAAGAATCATTAACATTTTTAATCGTATTGGACATTGCTGCAACTATACTACAGTGGAGGAGCTGGAAACTGAAGCTACTTACTCATCTGTACATCGCTCTGCAATTAGTCCACCTGACATTATTCGGAAATCATCGTTATGCACAGGTGTAGTCTTCGATAACTTTGATAGATACGTTGATACTCTTAATGGAAAAGAAACTTTGCATGACACCGTAGGAATAATATATCAAAATATTGATAATGATGATCCTAATGAAAGTGATATCGATTCTAGAAGTGATCAGTCCGACACGTACCACCACCAGCAAAAAGGAGACGAACCTTTGAAGCCATTGTTCCTGAACTTGGTCCGATTTCTGCCCGATTGCAAATGTTAGTACGATTAACACCTGTTGAGAACATAGAGCAATCTATTCCGAGTACTTTCTCTTTAGTACAAACCATTGATTTATTACATATGGCTTCACTCTTTTTCCATGTGCCAAACACTCCAATGTGGACAGGATTTAATTGTAGAATTATGAAGGATAATACTCCAAAACAAAAAGTATCCTACCTTACTCCAATCAATTTGTCACCAACAGAGACATAAGTAGTGAAATTGACAATGACACAGGCTCAAAAGTTGGTGTGGAATGTGACCAAAAATACGTTCAAGTAACATATGATTTGGCCATTGCTAAAATAGCTCTCAAAATTCAGGCAACAGAAACCCCAAAATTTGATAATCTCTTCATACATCTTGGCTCATTTCATTTAATGATGGCATTTTTTAAAGCGATTGGAGTATTTATCAATGAGTGTGGATTATCACATATGATGGTTGAAAGTAAGATTATAGCATCAGGCTCGGTGAACGAATCATTGAAGGCAAACATTTTAATCTCGTTGTAAACGTCTGCATCCGTTGATGGCTGTTGGTTTGCAAATATTACATTTTGATCAATACTTGAAAACGAAACAAGTCGAACAGAATTTTTTAAAAGAGCAAATCTTTGATGATCTCTTACAATATCAAAATCTTGATGTTTTCCATTCAACTACGACTGCTGGATTATTACCGAATCAGGTATTGTCCCGACTGCTCTCTTCGTATCACACATTCGTGGATAAAACAAGACAAGGTGATCATGGTAAAACTGCTCAGTTCCACATGACCTACATCCAACTAGTTAATTATTACATCATTTTATCAAGGAGCATACGCATGGGTGATTTTGGAATGTTCAAGCATGTAATTCCAAAAATCACCAATATATTTTTTATTGTTAATCAGCCGAACTACGCTCGATGGTGTGTTAAATATTACGAGAATTTGAAGAATGTTGACGAAACACATCCGGGACTTGAAGAGGACTTCAAATCTGGATGTTTTGGAATTAAAAGAACTGATAAACCTTTTTCGAGAATACCAATAGATCTTACGCTGGAACAGACTATAAATGCTGATGCTGCTAAACGTCTCAGCGGTATTGCACATTTTAGAAATTCGATAGCTGCACGTCAACGCTGGACAGAAGGCCACAGTATTAGAGCTGCTTTGATCTCCCATGTTCTCGATGTTTGTGGATTAAGATACTTACAAGACGTTACCGCAGACTTACAACCTAATCGGATTATAATTTTAAAAAAACAACTTGCCGATTTTATCGATATTTTTGAAAAAAACTGTAATCCGTTCTATCCAGATTTAAACAAAGATAATCTTCACAATATAGCTACTAGAAAGTCGGTCTCTCAACATATAGCTGAGTTTCTACGAACATGAAGAAAAGGGTGATGATTTGAGGAAGCAGTTCATTACTGAATGTGCTATAGATAGAAGTAGATTTGACAAACCAATAAAATAAAACAAATACTTAACTACGCTGAGGCTCCAAAAAAAGACATTAACTCTCGGAAATAAAGTTGTCGAGCTGAGAATGCAAAGGGATTTGTTTGGGAAAATGTTGGGAATATCCTTAACTCATAAGGTTGATATTGAGAAAGTATTGACATTTCCACTGACACCAGTGCCAACATCAATGTGCCACGCAGATGGCAGTATTTGTGAAACGGATAAATCTCAATTAGTTAAATTGATTGAGAAGAAAATCGGTAATAACGTCGATAAGCCACCTTTGTGTTTTAATATAGCTATTTCAGATGGTTTCTTCATGTTACACCTAATGAAAGAAGTACCTGTAACCTTCGATGCTATATCTAAAAAATATCTGCGTATGATACTACGATTCAAATCCAATCGTGTCGATATTGTCTTCGATCAATATTTTACACCGTCAATCAAAGATTTTGAGCGTTCACGTCGGGATGAATTAATCAGCCAAGTTACAATCGGGCCCAATCAAATTCGTCCACATAATTTTGTAGCTGAACTTAAAAATATGTATTTTAAAGAATTTACACCGTCAATCAAAGATTTTGAGCGTTCACGTCGGGATGAATTAATCAGCCAAGTTAGGAATGGCCCTTTCATTGGAAATAAAATAATTTATGTGAACTTCAACAAGTGCTATTCATACCGGGTTGAAAGTAAGTTATTGAAACTGTTGAAGATTCATCATCTTGTGAAGAACACGAAGAGCGATTCTCGAATAATATATCACATTTGTCAAATAAATGTCGATGCCGAAGTTGTGCTGCCTAGACACAGATATTTTAATAATACTCTTGGTAACATGGATCATTTGAATGCATCACTTAAACTCTGTATAAATTTGGGTGTGGGGAATAATGAGCGTTTTATAAGCGTCAATCAAGTATACGAAACTCTAGGAAATTCTTTATCCAAAGCTCTACCGTGCTTTCACGCACTCACAGGATGCGACTACACACCAGCTTTTTTCCGGAAAGATAAACTTCGACCTTTCAAACTGTTAGAGCAATCAGAACAGTATCAGTCAGCCTGTCAAAATATTATAAGAGATGATGAAGAATTGCTGGATGAGACATTCAAGATCTTAGAAAAATTAATTTGTCATATTTACGGAGCTCGTGATTCTTGGAACGTCAATAACGTTCGGTTCCATCTGTTTTCAAACACTTACCGGTCTAAAAAATCAGACGATAATTTTGAGAAAAAATTCCGTAATTTTGATCCATCAAGCCTACCACCATGTAAAGCTGAATTGTATCAGCATCAACTACGAGTTCATTACGTCACAAAGTTTTGGAGAAATGCTCATTTAAAATACCCAACATCTCTATCACCTCAAGCTTCCGGCTGGACCATAAACGACGATAAATATGATTTTATCTGGTTTGTTGGAGAGCAATTACCATCATTAGTTGCCGACATTATTATTAAAGGTAAAAATTAAAAATGAAATACTAATGAATTTCTTTGCCGAAAGATTATAACATTTTTCATTCTATTACAGATAATAACTTATTACGAAACGATAACACTTCGAAAGACGATGATGACAATGTGAAAATGACAGCAGTGATGAAGATGATGATGATGATGATGATTATCAAGATGCCTCCGTTTCTTGTGATACAATTATGGATTAAAAAATCTAACCTTAATTTTCACGTAACCATCCAAATTTTTGTTTATTTTCATACTTGAGGTTGATCGTTATCTTAATTTTGTGCAACAATAAATTATTATTTTGATACCGTATTAATCCACAAATTAATTCCTTTCTCTGAAATTTATTTGACAACTATTAACCACTACCACATCACTTTTCACTTTCAGATCGGTCTGGCTGAAGGTTTAACAATTGAATTATTGTTTGGCAAATTAATTTTGGCTTTTAAGATACTTAAACCACTACCGCCAGCCAGGTAGCCCGTATGACGTCCGATAGAGTGAGAGAGATAGCATATCTAGAAAATGGCCTATCTGAAATTCTTGTTTTCCCGACGTTGCTAGCTCTCGTACTATAAAGTATATGAGAAACATTGATACATGCCATCAGGTCAGAATCAAATCGAAACCAAGAACTATCAAGAAACTACTTACCAGGAAGTGAAGGTTAGATTTCCAATACTTGACTTCACCAGCAGTAGGGAGGCTGAGCATTTGCAAGACATACACATGAACTATTTACAGAACATCCCAGGATTTGTGTGACTGCAGAGCATGATTTATAACAGATACTTTATCGTCATAAACTCAAAAAGTGATAACATTCATCGAACAGCCACATTGTATTGGGTTTATTTACTATAATACATAATTTTGGGTGGCAAAATTTATTCTTCTATTCATCACAAATGACTGAGTATAACCTTAAATATTTATTTTAGAATATGTTTATTATTGCGCATGATCAAGTTTTTGAATGTTTTCAATTGTGATTGGTTGGAAAATATAATTAGAATGAGTTAGATATCTCAGAGATAGGTTGGTTTTAAGCAATATTTTCAATAAAAAAATTAATATCTAATTTTTTCTGGACTCATTATTTATTATTCGATTATATTACAATCAATATTCAAAACATTAACAATATATTGACATCAAGCAAAGAAGTAGATGGCGCTGCTGCAATCCTCCTGAGATTGGGAGAATCATGTCTCTATAGGCGTATCGACTGAGCTACAAAAAGGTAAAAAGATAAATAAAGTGAAGTGTACAGAGAAAGAGGGTAGAAGCATCATAGCCGGAGTTTTGTTATGATTAGTATGTCACAAAAATTTAAATAAATTACTCACAAACAAATATACCAATATATATATATATATATATATATATATATATATATATATATATATAAATAAATATATATATATATAAATATATTTATATATATATATATATGTATATATATATATATATATATATATATATATATATAAATTTAGAAATACCGACTGAAAATTGGTATGAACAGTGGGGAATAACGGGGATCTTCAGTCAGCACAAGTGTTGAACTATGGAAAACTGTTTAATACGATGGACCGAGCTTTCGTTTCAATTTTGAAACTTCTTCAGGGTCAGTAATCTGAGTGGATGATGAATGAACATTAACTTTAAAGAAAAAACGTAAAATATGTAAAATTTTGTCAAAGATATAACACCATTCCGACAAATTTTCAACTAATTTTACGTTTTTTCTTTAAAGCCAATGTTCATTTATCATCCATTCAGATTACTGACCCTGAAGAAGTTTCAAAATTGAAACGAAAGCTCGGTCCATCGTATTAAAGAGTTTTTCATAGTTCAACACTTGTGCTGACTGAAGATCCCCGTTATTCCCCACTGTTAATATATATATATATATATATACATATATATAAATATATATATATACATATATATATATATATATATATATTTTATATATATATATATATATATATATATATATATATATATTGGCCTATGCTGACATCTGTCGGTGACCTATTGATGTTGCACAAAAATTTTCGTGTCTTCAAAATTCCACGATAACAGGTCTAAGCTTCACCACACAGATTATAGGTGTCGCTATCTATAATTTGATCCTGTTCACATTTTTGTACGTACCGAAAGGTAATAACTCCACGAGATATCTGATACGAATTTGAAAGAGACCACAGGCCGTCCTGATGATTGGGAAACCATGAAACAGGCTGTAGACGGATGGTGATCTCTCTTGGATTCCTAACAGATTTTTCATTTCTATATATATATATATATATATATATATATATATATATATATTGCTATGTTTAGAAGTATGTTAAATGTTTAAAGAGTTGAAATAATGATAATAATAAAGAAAAAACCCATAAATAAAAAAATATTCGTATTTGGTAATCTGTGCTATGTTATTTTACAGTTTGTATGAAGATTCTGCCTTTTTTCTGAAACCTTGTATAATATTAATCGATACCTATGTTTGAAATGAACATGTTTTCAACATTACAATAAATTGGCATAATTTAAAAAACTTTAGAAATCAAAATTTATGAATATATTTTATGATCACACGCAGATAACAACATATTAAAAGTTCAAACATCCTGTATATGAAATTGGATCTGAACATAATAGCCAATGAGATGCCAGAAGAGATCTTGATGCAAAATTAGTAATTTCGAAAATGAAAAAAAGCAGTAACGTCAAAAGAATAATTTTACATGTATTGTATATAGATTATAAGGTAGTTAAAAAAGTTTCATAAATAAAAACTGTCAAAGAAGTGAAAAATAATGAAGAGTGCTACAAATGTGTTGGTATCACAGGAAGAGAATCAACAAGCGAGGTGGATTGTGAAAAAAATAATTTTTGGGAAGAAGCACGTAGGAAATTCAAATATGGAACAAACAATTTGGAATAAAATCAATTAGTAGCCAAGAAAAAATTAGTAAAATACGAAGAATACTACCAGATAAAAAAAACGCAAATGCAGAGTTAACATTACCTTTGTTTCATTGGAAATTCATAAATGAGGAGTAGTCCCAGTCGACGAAAGCAGCTGCCGTTTTCAAGAAGGGAAGACAATCCAAAACGCTGAGCAGTTTGGTACATGAGGTCCCAGGTATTTGTTGAAACCATAAAAGGTGCCACAGAGCAAATGAGAACTGAACCTTGAAAGAACTTTCATAGAACTATTCACGAATTATTTTAAAATAACACATAACCTACAAAACGAGGTTGAATTCACTCTATTATTCTATAATTTATAACACACCTTATTTTTTAACCCCAAATTTGAAATTATCTGATTCAAATTTAAGAAGGTGAAATCACTTCGCCGATCGGCTGCTCAGATGGATACGGTTAGGCCGTGAGTGAGGTTCAATTGATAACTTTTCCTAGTTTATCAAATTGGGCAACTAAAAAAATTATACATTAATTAACACGACTAGTTCAAGAGTTGGGCGCCAGGCTTGCTAAAGACAAAAGTCAAAGATAAACAAAAATTTACTGAATAAATGTCACCTAGCTTGGATGGGAAGGCAAATAAATATGCAGGAAATCAATACCCCACAAGAGGTTATCTTGACGATGGAAGATAGTGACTAAAGTTTATCTTTCAGTCGCAGATGATTCCACATCTGATTTTATGAACATCCTGTTTATATTTTCAACAAATCAGGAAATCAACTTAACAAATTTATTCCAGACTGGTTATTATAAAAAACTTCAACAAATGAGTGGAATTTATAAAAAACTAACAATATTACTTGAAGAGTAAAAAAAAATCAATGAGAAAATTGAAAAATTACATGAAAATTAAAAAATATTTTTTTTTTAACTCAAATAAAATTGGAAGATTTACAAATGTCAAAATTCCTCTAGATGTTGGTGATACGGTATATACCTGCGGAGGTCTTCAATGGAGGGAGATGGAGAAGGCTGGTTTATATGAAGCTGGTCTCAGCGGTACGACTACGACACTGATCTCAGAGGTACAATGACGAATCTGGCGTAAATTGGTTTGATCTTCACGGACCAGGCTGAATTTGATGTGCTGTATGACCTCCTAAGGTACCAGTCCTTCTGTCTCAGTAGGTGGCTCCGTGGTATATATCATGCGAAGAAGATGATAGGAATCAAAATTTGTACAAAAAGGGGAGAACGAAGGATATCCTTTAAACCTCAAGTTTTAATGATTCAAATTTTAATCTAGAGTCAAAAGATAGATACAAATGATAGTATACAATGAAAAGGCCTCAGTCCATATATAAGACTGGAAGATAACACTGAAAGAAAAAATTAAGTAGCAATAAAATATGCTATTCTGGTTTTAAATTTCCAAGTTAAGTTTAGTCGTGTGAAAAAATTAACAATGCGCAAAATTCAAAACAGAACTGAACAAACCTCACCCAAAACGTTATGTTAAAATTCAGTTAAATTTTGAAACAATGAAGCTTCGATAAGATATGTACTTGAAGAGTTCAAAAAAATTTAATAAGTAAAGGTATTTCAAAAGAAATATAAAAATGTCCTTGAAACTTCACCAGAGAAAAATTATAGTATTTAAAAGCAAAATACTCTAAAGTTGCCAGAGAAAAAAAAAAGTATTTAAAAGCAAAATACTCTAAAGTTGCCAGAGAAAAAATGAAGTATTTCAAAGCAAAATACCCTAAAGTTGCCAGAGAAAAAATATTCTATTTTAAAGCAAGTACCATAGGAAAATGAAGCGTTATGAATCGAAATATTAATCAGGCCCTAAAGCAAAAATATACTATTCAGTTAAGATAAGAAGAGAGCGACTACACGTCTTTCAGTGGCACAACTCTCTTAGATAAAGACAAAGTTAAGTCATCCTTTTTATTGAGGAATTTCCAGAGATAAACCGAAGAGGGAGACCGCACGTTTTTCAGTGGGCACAACTCTCTCAGATAAAGATAATCTCGAAATAGGGCGGCAATTCCCTTTTGGAATCGATAAGCCAGGTAATTCTCAAAAAATTTAATGAATCTCCCTGCTCTTGGCGACAAGGTAGTAACTGAAATGAATTGATTCTACAATGATCAAAAATCAAATAACCCTCACTGTGAATTGAATGAAGTAAATCGATAAAAGGCACTTATTAAATGTGAATCAAATTTTATGTTCGAGGAATATATTGAATCGAGTGTTCTGAGACAAGTTAAGCAGAGGTACAATCCTCTCCAGAAGCAATTCTTTCTCAAGAGAAAACCAAAATAATCTCATAAACGTAAAGTTATGAAATTAAATAAAAATTGCTTACCAGAGAGCTGTCCTATGAGGAACTGAAGAACTGTCTCAGAATAGTCGAATACACCCTTTGCAATCGGAATCCCTGGAATAATCCCCTGGTAGTGTGAAGTAAGTAAGCGCTAGTCCACTCGAAATTACCAATTATCTGGTACCTAAAAATGGAAAAAGCGTAGAACTGATTTCCAAAAAAAAATAGTCCCCAATGATCTGAACGGATACTACGTCAGCTACATAGACATGTGCACTTAATGCTTTCCAAAATGGCCGAAATATATTTTTTGTGGTTTTTTGTTTACTTAAATCCAAAGCACAAATCAACGTTGATAGAAATTGAATACGATATGTAAGATATAAAATAATAAGGATAATTTAATTGGAAATTCACTGATAATTCCAAAGGTGACACAAATCTGACAGTATATCTATAATTGAACTTCAACAATTACCATGCAGTTACCATCCAAGAATTCGAATATTACAAGCATATAAAAAGCGGAAAATAATGTTAATCAACTACTACATTGATTGCAAAATGAGGAAAATGATTATACTCCACCAATATCAACTGCGATAGCTATTCAATCTAAAAATCGTAACGTACCAGAATCAGTTCAATCGAAGAAAGAGGACGATCATCTTTTCGGTTCGAGCAAATCACCAATTTCCACCTGCTTTTTCACAAACTAACCTCGGTTTTTCCTTTATTTAAAAACACTTATGGAAAAAACAAGCGCTCAACTTGCCATGAAAAAAATTGTCATTATCCCATTTTCAAGGGACGATAATGAAGATCGCTGTTTCGCAGTTCACGATCTGAGCAGTGACTACTAACCCGTACCACCGTAAAGATAACCGGAAAAGTTATTAGAAATTGGTTATGTATGAGGAAGTAACGAAAAAGTTGTTACTAATTTAATTGTTTGCTGTATATACTTGTTTCTGGAGCTCTAATTAGGTATTTATCGCAGTCTAATAAGTTTTTTCTGAATAAAAGAAATTATTATTTGATGAATATCTGCATTATTTTCAATGTTCGATTAACAATAACAGTAGCCATTTTCTGAAATTGACTCCAAGAATGACCAGAGGGCACCACAGTAGAATCAACTTCTGAGATTCCCATGGGCGTACCGATTGAGTTAGCTGAAGGTGAAGAAAATAAGGTAAAAGAAAGAAGGTAAAGAGCATAGCCGGAGATATTGAATATTTATATGGGTATTTATTCATCAATACATTTTGAATGAAATCTTAAAAAAGGGAATTAGCTCAAAGTTTTTGGAAAATAACAAAAAAAGGAGATATTAGTAAAACCAAACACAAAAATTATTTATTTTTGTTATGATGTTTGATTGTGGAAAGTAAATAAACAAATATAAAATGAAATAAAAACGACCGCAATCAACGCATCATAACTATATATATATATATATATATATATATATATATATATATAAAAATATATATATGTTTTTTTTTCTTAGGAGTAGGATTCTGGGTAATAATGAACTGTTGGATTAGATGCTACGTTTCATCCTGGGCCGGGGACTTCTTCAGGCTTTATTCACGTTTAGAATTACATTTTTATGTTTTGAAAGAAAAATATAGTTTGTTTATTTTTGGAAAATTGCAAATGTTTGTTTTTATGTGTACGATATTGTTATTAATTTATCTATCATTTCAATTTCAATTTTAACCTTCAGGTACGTACCTTGGCTGTGTTCAGAACACATATAAAAGGTTTTATTTCCATTTTTTGTTTTTCATTATTTGAATTAACTCTTCTTGCTATTTGGTTATTTTTGTTTGGGCTCGTGGTAGTAAGATTGTGGAAGTGGCAATGCTGGATGTTCAGGAAGTGACGTAGATCGGTGGCCAGCGTATGTGTGACAGTTGTTAGTTCGTATTTTGGTTGAATCGTTGTATGCCTACTTGATTGGGGGTGATGGGAGTTCAATTTGTGAATTAAAGAGTTTGGGTTATTCTGTTGTCCGGTGGCTGTTATTGAATATCATAGGAGAATGAAATAGATTTGATTCAGGTTGTTGAACTTGTTGAGGGGGTTTTCGCATATTTTTATGAATATAATTTCTTTTATGTTGCGTTTATCTTTGTTTTTTTCGAAAGCTAGGATTTTGGTGTTATTAAAACTTGGGTTGTGGTTGTCGTGAATAATATGTTTATTTAGGGCTGTACTGGATTTTTTTATTAATTTGTGTCCATTAAGTCGGTTGTTTAGTAATTGAGAAGTCATTTATTGCAATCATTGCATGGAATGCTATTTATAAGGTTCGGATTTTTAAGTTTTGAAATTTGGCTTTTGAGAGGAGTGAAATATATTTTTAACGTGTTGTGACTAACTGACTGAGCAATAGAACTGGAGATAGGGGTGCCTTTGTCGCATCCTCCTATTTGTTGGTAAAAATGATTATATTAAAAGAAATTTGTCGCGTTGATGAATGCATTTAATGGTAGCGGGGTGTGGTTTTTAAACATGTTCAATTTTTTGTTGATGATGTTTTTGACAAGTTTGTTTGGTATGTTGATGTAGAGTGACGTAACGTCCAGGGATATTCTTTCAGATCATAAAAATGTAAATCTCAACGTAAATAAAGCCTGAAGAAGCTCTCGCCCCAGGATGAAACGTAGCATCTAATCCAACAGTTCATTATTACCCAGAATCCTACTCCCAAGAAAAAAAACCCTATACATAACAGGATTCAAGAACCTCTTTCCAGAAGTGGTTGCAGTCAACAGTAAAGCTAAATTAGATGTACTCTTGAATTCATCAAGCTTTCGACAATGTGTATTGTCTCCTTCAGGGCGACTACATAATATATGATTCAAAATTGATATAAATGTACTTATAAATGACTACTTACTAACGTGAGATTACAGTGGAATTGAAACCAAACGGACAGAATACATGAAGTGAAATGGAAGACACTGACAACTTTTCTGTTTTTTTATCAATAATCAAGAAGGAAAATTGTTGATACGGAGTGATATATGAATTGTTTCATTCAATTCCAGAAGGTAGGTATGAATTTGACTGATATTATTTAAATCAGTTTTTTTATTCGTCGATTCCTTATTCTGATTAATGTGTATAATTTCAACAAATATTCTCTTTGTTTGAATAGTTTCAGTAGAATCTGAAATAATTGTATTGTTGTAATTCATTCGATGGCCATTTTGATTTACATGTTTTGATAACGCACTTGCTTAACGTTCATTTACAGTCGCTTTTATGTGATATAATGCGACTGTTAAGATTTCTTGATGCTTGACCAATATATCTTTTGGAACAATCCATACATTTCCATCTGATAAAACAAAAAATTATCCAAGATCATTGAATAATATTACTACTATACATTTCGAAGGAAACTGGTTTATTAATTTGACAAAAGTAAATATATCAAAAAATATCCAAAATCACTCAGACCTAAATTCAGTATTCCTCCCGATAACTGTGACATAAGTATTCCACATCAATCAGTTGATCCTGAATACATCATAAAAAATAATAATAATGATAAACAAAATTTATACAGATCCCAATTCACAAATTAAATTGATTAGGCAATTCCATCTGATAAAACATATAAATATCCATAAGATCATTGAATTACCAAATATTAATATTACTAAGATACATTCCGAAGAAAAATAGATTAAGAATTCACCAAAAGTGGATATACCAAAAGATTTCCAAAATTATTTAGGGCCTTAATTGGTTTTCCCAATAACTGTGACATAAGTATTTCACATTTATTAGCTGATCTTGAATACATCACAGAAAACATTGATAATGATGAACAAAGTTTATACAGATCCCAATTCACAAATATATTAACCAACTTCTTACATAAAAAGAAATGAAATTCACATATTTTAACTAAAATATATAAAAAAAAAGAAAATATTAAAAAGAAAATGCAGATATTTTATTACTGAGTAATGGAAAAATTGTGGCATTTCAGACGAATTCTTTGAATTATAGAAAAAAACCATCTTCGAGCAGGATTCGAACCTGCGTTCTTCAGATCTCTTTACCTCATTAATCCATCCCAACAACAAACTAACATTAAATACTAGGAAAAGCGCAGATGGAACCTTGGGTCTTCAATAGCTCAGGCTGAATGTAATATTAGAAGGGAAAGAAGCCCCCTCCAAAAACAAAAAAACGAAATATGCACCACAACCAAAAGGAAACGCCTGGAATAAGAGAGCAGAGGAAGACCAGGCAGTCTATGTTACAAGAACAAACCTGTCACCCCCATGGTCTAAATGAGGCGAATCAGGTGGCCAAGCTACCCAGAAGAGGACCGCAGGAGATTAGATCCCCTGCTATCCCAACAACACAGGTGAACTCTAATGCGTCGCGTGGGGGTCGGTGATGAAAGCGGTGGTCTTGAAGGGTATTACTAGTAGAATAAGAACATTAGAACGACTTCTAGTTATTCCGAAATTAACAGAACGGCTTGACTACTTGATTAAGGGAGTAGAAAGCGCGAATAATGATTTTGATAAGTTGAAGGCTCCCCTTGACTTCTCCAGGGCGGTAGGTGATGAGTTTCAACGCCAATAAAGGCATGCATGCTAAATATTACTTGAGTCAGCAATGAGTGTTCGCTTCTTGTTGACTTAATTAATACACATGACGTCGATATAATGTCTCTGTCTGAAACTGAGCTCCGGCAGGGGCTTGACTTCAGACTAAGGGGATTTACAATAATCAGGGCCGACATTATCATGAAGGATGGTATCAATGAGTTGAAAGCGGAGACAAACATTTATAGAACATGTCGGAATTAGCTTGGAAGATGGTAAATGTATTTTCTCTATTTATAATCAACCGAGAAAAAAGTTTTCCCCATTATATTATTCATTCAACGCAGGGCAAGAGATATTATTGGTAGGGGATTCCAATGCAAGGCGTGTAACTGCATGAGTCGAACAGAAATTGGCACATATTGTGGAAATATCCGGAGAACAACAAGTTCAGACGACTCTTGAATCTTAACACTAAAGTAAACTCACGCATGACCAAAGGGGAAGTAGACCAAGAAATGAGTGAATTTGTAGAAAATATACAGGCGGCGAAGGACAAAACAACCAGAACGATTGTAGTACAGGCTGATCGAGATCCTCTTCCGCGGCAAATCAGGAATCTTATTACACTTAAAAAACGAGAGAGGAAAAAATGGCAACAAACAAGAGATCGTAAATATAGAAAGAACTATCAAAGTATAGCTAATGTTATGAGGAGAGAGATAAAAAGATTAAATGATGGAACTTGGAAGATGAAGCTCAAACAGCTTGATGTGAGGAACAACTCTATGGAGGATGGCTAAGTGTATCAAGAAAAGATATGAGCCCATACCTGCCATAGAGAGTGGTCCAACACGGTGACTGACCCAGAGACGAGGAGTTGTTCGCCGAATATTTCCACAATGTGCATATTGTAGAGACGGACTACTATCATTAGCAAGGGTGTCAGGAAATTGCCGCAAATGGAAATTAATTCGAAAACTCTCGTAAAGTTAATCACGAATTACGATGAACTCACAGACACTATTAATAAACTTCTCCAAAACAAGGCACCCAGACTGGACAGAATAGATGCAGTTCTGCTTAGGAAAAGACCATTGTACAATTTATCTATCTAATCGATGCAATTATGAAATTCCAATATTATTCTAAAAGCCTCAAACAGGCTGAAATTATACCTATCCTGAATCCCTGAATCCAGGAAAGGATAATTCGAAAATAGATGGCTGCAGACCTATATCCCTATTGGGCACTGTAGCCAAGATTATTGACAAAATTCTGCTTAAGAGTTCAGTACGCCTAGAGGAAAGGATGAAACTCGTTCCGGAGTAACAATTCTGATTTAGAAAGGAAAGATCAACAACTTTTCAGATAGTCAGAATTGCCCAAGGAGTGGAGTTGTACTTTTACCAGGGGCTGAACACAGACATGGTCCTGTTGGACATGAAGAAAGCGTTCGATACAGTTTGACAGAAGGATTATTCACGAAAATGGTAAAGGCACGCATGCCTTTATATGGTAAAAATTTTAGAATTAAATCTCAGACAACGGAGTTTGAGGGTAAGAATAGAAAACACAAAATCTAGAGTGTAATTGGTCGGAGCAGGTGTCCCACAGGGTTCCTGCTTGTCGCCACATCTGTACTCTTTATATACTTCCATGACTTCCCTATGTTTGCTCGCACGAAGGTAGCCATGTACGCGGATGATACCGCTGTATATGCGCATTCATTTGCGAGTGAGGTGGCCGCGAGACAATTAGAGATCCACCTCAATATCATCTAGAGAGAAATAAGATCAAACTCAATGCGCAAAAAACCGAAATAATGAAATTTACTAGGAAAACGAAGAATATCAAAATCTTCGAAAAACTCAGAATTACACACACGCGTGTTGACGAGTCGGAGTCCGTGAGATATTTGGGGGTACAACTGGACAAGCGTCTAACGTTTCATTAACATATAAATCTGGCAATTCAGAGGGCCTCAGCTGCTAGAAAGCGGATGTACTCTCTGATTGCCAGAAACTCCAATCTCGCGATAGAGAACAAGATCCTAATATACAAGCAGGTTATTAAACTGCGATGCTTTACGCTTGTCAAGTGTTCTGCAACCCACCCAAAACAACTTTGTTGAAAATGGACAGCATGCCGAACAAGATGCTCCATATCCGTATCGTCACAAACAGTGACAGATACATCCAGCTGGATGCACTAAGAAAAATTACCAATATACCTAGTATATTCAAATACATCGAACAATCACCATATACATTTTATAAATATTTTTCACCCCGAAGTCAGTTGACTAGAGAAGTTACCGGTATTAGAGGCACATCACAACCTCCCCAGGAAGCATGGAGGCTCTGAACATTTTCCACGAAAGAGCCGATAACCCTTCCTGAATCAGGTACCACTACTAGGACAAACTAGTCTTATAATCCAACTATTTTAAATCAGATTTTTTATTTTTTCCAGTCTTTTTTGATATAAATAAAATATAACGTGATAAATTTTGTTAAAATCCTGCCAAAAATGTCTCATAGACACCGATAAAAAAAATTTATAAGAGAACTTATGAGATCCAAGTTGGATAGTGAAACCGCAAACCCGGATAGAATCATATACGATATTCATCAGTATTTAATAGACATCACAGATACATATTCCTTCAATTTCTAATCGCATTCCCTAACGTGATTCTATTTTTACACATAACTCATATCCGTTTCTGTCAGCGATTCCTTGGATGAATGCTTTCCTATGAGGTCATGTTATTTGAAAGTAAATGAGAATTTATGGGATTTTATAGGAGTCACTTGAAAGGATCTATGGTTTTCAAATGTAGTTCTCATACATAACACCTATCTCTTTCTGATGGCGATTCCCAAAATGATTGCTATATGGTTTGTATATATTCAAATACGCGGTTAATAGAAGAGAGTAGGTATATTAGAGTGAAGTTGGATAGTGAAACCGTAAATTCATGTAGAACCATCGGTGTTTCCACCAGAAGTCATTATGATTCACAAATACACTGTTATTTCCCCGCCGAAATCCCACACACTGGTAAGGTCTGGCGTCTGGGTGATTCAAAATAAGTTAAACTGTTCACAAAAACACAATTTACTTTCCGTAGTTGTCAAAAATACAGGAACATTAGTAACACACAAAGGATTGAACAATAGCAAAAACGTAGAAAACGTGAAAACAAATACTTTCGTTAAAATAACTCCTTACAAAAACACTGAAGATCTCAAAAATATTAGATCAAAATATACTAACAAGATGATGCAATACTTTTTTGACATTCCAAAACATGAAACTTGATTAGAGGTAAGATGTATAAAAACCCTGGTGCTTGCACTTATACCTGTAGAAGTTTGGGATCGACTTGGCGACACTTGGCCTACTTGATAATAGAGATTACTAGCGTGTCAGATGGCGCCAATTTCGATTTAGTTTCGATTCAGTAACAGGGTAAATTTATTTCCTCAGATTTCTTTTTGAGGCGAACTGTGCGCGGGTTTTGATTCTAGCTTTGCTATTGGTTGGAAAGAGACATCTGTCAAACTTCACCGATAGCAAAGCTAGAATTCAAAGTCCCCGAACATTGTACAAAGAAAGCACTGTCGTGTTGTTTTTCGTATTTTGTACGATTTAAATTTGAGGTTCACTTCATTTTGACAGACGGAGAATTGGAAATGAAATTGTCATTAAATTGCAGAAAATAAAAAATTCAATACATAATGAACTATGGAAATATCATTATTAGTCAATTCGTCAAGATTTGTACTTGCTTTTGGTATTGAATACAGGCGAAAATTCGCGAAAAATCTGCGGCTTTAGTCCACACAAAATACAAATGTGGCCCATTCCACAAAAAGTATCCTCACACACTACACCACCTCAAAATAAACAATTCCTCACGCACTAATGAACTGATTAACGAGTAATTGTTTGAAGAACAAACTCAGGAATAAGCTAATTTCATATCAAAGAGATGGAAAACGCATAGATACCGACAAAACACTGAAAATAATTCCATATAAGATGCTGCAGATGTCAGAAATTAGGTTCTGACATCAAGCGAGAATATAGACAAACATTTTTGGACGGCGCCATATACCACAGAGAGAGAAGCTCTGTTGAAGTAACAGGTGGTGTCCCCTCAAAAATCTAAACAATATCGAATCAGTTCATTCACCAGGGTTTTTAGACATCTTAATTAGAGGGCGCCAGCTCTCGGGACAATCGAGACATAAGAGTGGCGTACGTGCCGATTTTCACAGAGGTACTAGAATCAAAAAATACAGAGCCGTATTAAGTTACAACATTCTCCCACCTGAGAAACAGTTTTAACACAAAAGGTTTTCCTCACAGAAATAAACCAAAAGAAATACGTTTAACCCACTTAATAACAAAATCTTTGTGGCTTTCTAATTGTACGTCCACAACGGGTAATTTTAGAATCTACACTTTCCCTAACAAGTTTCAATTTCAGTTTTTTATTCTTTGATACTTGAGTTCCTTATTTTTCCTGTTCCGAAGAATTGGCGTCTTCATTCCAGCTCTTTTGCGAGCTCATCTTCATACAGCTTCTGCGGTGGACTCGACTCCTCTTCGCTTGAAGTGATACTCTTCAAAAGATAGAGGTCCAGCAAAGTCAACACCAGTTATTTCAAACGTAATTGCATCATGCACTCTATCTGCTGGTAGCGGTGGTGGTTCGACACCAATTGGCTTAGCGCTATATCTACGACATACCGTACACTTTCTAATGACAGATCTGATAGTTTCCTGCCCATAAGAATCCAGTAACGTTCTCTCAATAAACAAAGCAAACCTTGCGTTCCTACATAGCAGTTCTTTCGATGTGCAACCATTATCAAAGCAACTACAACTGGGTGTTTTCTTGGCGAGATAATAGGATACTTGAAATCTACAGTCTCGTTAAGTTCGTTTGAAACTCTTGAATCAATTCTAATCAAACCAGAATCATCATATTTTGGTTTCAAACTTTTTATTTGATTGTCTTCTAATCCAGAAAAGCTTTCTTGTTGCACCTTCCTAAGGATAACATTTTCAGCAGTGTCAAGTTCTTTCACTGAAAAATTCCCAGAAGTTTTCTCGTGGTTTTTCAATTTCGAAGTACAGTTGTGTATAAATCGGAAAACTGCTGCTAACATTCTCACTGTCATTTCAAAATTGCTAAACTTTTCTAAATGGAAGTAATCAGAATATGATTGATTTACACTCAACAAGGTTTTCAGGCAATTTTTCTTTCGCTCCGCATCAACTTCTTTTCCATTTACTTGTTGATATGTGTAGGGCCATTTTTCTTGTCCCTCATATAACCACTGAGGACCCTCCCATCATTTTGACACTAATAACTGTTTAGGCGAGCACCCACGAGAAGGTAAATCTGCAGGATTATTTACACCTGGGATATGTCTCCATTCTTCTTGGGGGGTTAACTTTCTAATTTCATCCACTCTGTTATGAACAAAAGTAGCCCAGTTTTCGTTCCTCTGGATCCAATAAATGACTATTGTCGAGTCTTGCGGTAAGATTTTCCGTCACTTGTATATATAGTCTGGTCCCAATTGTAGCTGCCAACAATTCAAGTCATCTTCCTTTCTTTGTTCTCTAAAGGAGCAATTCTAGACTTTGCTGCCAACATGTAAAATCACACTCTATTCTCCTGGGCTACTCTACAAAAACCGTCGCTGCATAAGCTTGTTGTGACGCGTCTATAAATGTGTGAATCATCACATCACTTGGTTCCGAACGTTCAATTTTATTCCATCGAGGAATTTCAATGTTTGTCAAGAACGGTAAATCCTTGACCCACTGTTTAAAATCAGTGGCGATGTCTTGGTCTACTTCCGCATCCCACGTGATATTCTTGGACCACAACTATTGTAGATATTTCCAAAATTTGCGTCTACGATTTTCACTATAAATTCATGTTGAAAAAATTCGAGACCAATCAGTGTAAGTTGATGTACACGGATACGGATTCTCTCATATACGAAATTAAATGCGATGATGTGTATAGAGATTTAATCGGGGAGAACTTGGAAAAATTTGATACGAGCGACTACCCATGCGAAAACTCGTATGGATTCCGCAGGTAAACAAGAAAATTCCAGGTTTATGAAAAAAGAAGGGCACATACTTTCCGGTCCGTTCAAAATTATACACCATATAAAATTCAGGGGAAAAAAGAATGTTAAGAAATCCAAAGGAGTCCGATATAATGTTGTGGAA
>JAFIRS010007978.1:0-20394 GCA_018342105.1 Gonioctena quinquepunctata | reverse complement strand
CGAAATATCGATTAATGTTCTGAAAGTTGTCACTCAAAGTTTGAGTGTATTTCATCAAATTCTAAATAAAACACACAATTAAGCATCTTTTCCAATTTTATTTCTTTCAAATAACACACAAGAAAACAGATGTTTTTAACTACATTATATATCTTCACATATACTGGGGATCTTCAATGACATGTTGGGTTGGCAACCAGGCGGTGGGAACATGCAATAATGCTTGATCAGATGTCCTTCCATGAGTGGATGAATTTTTCTTTTCCAACGATTCAATTCTTTTTAATACAATGTCCACTGCTGATTGAACGGATGCTTGTACAGCAGCAAGAGTAACTTCCTTCGTGTCTGTCATTTTGATTGTCGAGATATGTGAGGGTTACACAATCGCTCGCATCAATTGGATCACCAACATTCCTCAATCGTTTGCTGCATATCATAGTCTCCATCTTGTGTGTGTTTAAACCAACACCAGTAGGTCTATGTATGATTGAAGTATGATTACATTTCCTCTTGCGACCAAATTTATCTATAACATTACTCATCTTTCCACTAACATGGATAAATTCACACTGATCATTGTGACAAAGATCTAAAGATATATAATCCTCTATCCGGACGAATTAACATATATGAAATATCAGACATATATGAAATTCTAATATAAAAGTCATCTCAGATACATAGAAATGAATCTACGTCCCCTCAATCTAGCGGTTGAAAATTTTTCGAACCGCGAATTAAATTAATTCGCGGCCGCGAATTAAATTAATCCGCGGATCAATCCGCGAATCGAAAAAAAATTTTTCTTTATCGGGAAAACATTTTAACATCTCTACACATTGCTTATCACTCAAATTTGCACCCAACTTTTCTAATGAACTTGACATGAACTTGAAGCTATCTATAAATCTCATTTTCAAAAAATTTTTCTTAATTTTTCCTTCTTTACTTTGATAGCTATGTGTGTAGAGATGTTTTGTAAACGAAATGTATTTTCCTTAGTTTGGGGAATAACATCAACCTTATCCTTTTCCTCATACAATTCTTCAATGAACATATGGCAATCATAACCACTCATATTATGGCATATAATGGGGATGAAATTTGGTATTTTGAAATTCAAATTACAGGCAGAGTGTGCTGCTGGATATCTTTTTCTCCCCGTGAGATGGCAGTGGTCTCTGACTCTAACATCCCCTTCTGTGAAAGGTTTTTCACATATACCACAAGTGGTGGCATTATGAAATTCCCTTTCCTCTTCTGGGGTTTGTTTAGTCATTGGTTTGACATTCCTCAAATGATTATTATATATATTTCTTAAATCTTCTTCTATTCGCATTGTGAAAACCTTTGCCGCATCAGCACCTCTATATGAAACAAATTTTGTTAATTTATCATTGAAGGAACATTTCATCAGATAAGCAAATGAGTAAGCTTCGTGTTGGAAGGTTCTATTCGTGTACGCGAGTTCTGGATTCGGTTCGGTGGTTTGTATAGGCTTCAGAACCGATTCAAAATCTGCATATACTACAAAAGGTACATTCATTTGTCTTTCGAAATTTTCAAACATTAATGTATTACCGGTAACCATTTTCCCAAATTTATTTATCCTGAAATCAGTTTGCGGTACTGTTGTACATACATGATTACAATCGTGCATCTGGTGACGCAACAGTAATCGCTCATTCGAAAAGTACAATAAACATCCGTCACAGAAATATTTTTTGTGTTCATGAGCTGAAATTTGACTTGACACCAATCTTGAAAGATCTTTATCCAACAATAATGACTATTTCCCACCTCATCTGTGATAAGCAATAAATTGACATGTCTTCTGAGTTTTTCTGAGAGTATCGCAAGGGCCCAATCACCTCATATTTGACTCTCTTATTCTCAATCCTAGATTCCAAACCATAAACATTGACTGAAATATCATTCAAATACTCAAACATTTTTATATCACGTAATTTTTCTGGAGAATCCATACCTGTTACATTCAAGACATTCTCATAATGTGGATATGATGACACCTCCGACACTTGTCACAGCCCATGCAAAGCAGCATTGGTCTTCATTTTTAGTTGACAACACCTTTTCTTCTCTCAATGAATTCGGGAAGTTTCATGTATGATGATCCGCCAAGTGGACTGTATTTGTTTATGTTCACCTCAAGGAACATAATTTTCTCGCAACTCCATCCTGAAAAATTACTTTCATTAAACCTTTCATCATTTGCAACAATTATAACTACAAACCTGAATCACGCTCCTCAAACTCCGTACTTTGGGCAATTATAATGTCACGAAACGCATCGAATAATCCATTCAAATCAGTTGATCGATCTGCTATACGATTGGGAGAATTGAACGATTTGATGTCTGTCAATTCCTGGGTTTGAATGATATAACTTCCAAACACTTCCATGTTGACCTTGATGGAGTTGTGCAGTTTGATGTTTTTTTCCAATAGCTCGAGTACTTCATGCTTGATATCATTGAAAAAAGGTGTGTACTCAGTATACATATTCTCACTAGATACTCTGTAGCTAGAAATGCGACATTTGAATGCATTTTTAATGAGGTGTACACCACCACCCAAGTGAACACATGAATTCGTCCTATGTGCGAGTGTTCTATTGTGAGAGTTGACTTAAATTTGCGAGTGTTCTATTCAGAGTGGTCAGGTGGTGAGTCATCGCCATTGTTCAATTTAACTCGTTTCACTGAAGGACCTCCCTGCAAGTTTACCGTTGATGCCGACGTAGATTATCACTACGAGTGAAATCTTTACCACAATCACACGAATACATTTCAGCAACTTGTTTTCAATAGATCACTGGAGGAGACACTGATTCAAAATACTCTTCTCCTGGAATATTTCAATGAAATATCCCCACCCTACAACAAGTCCGATGCGATGCGCAATCTGTATGGATTTGAGGGATTCTCTTGACATTCAGCGCACTCATCAATAATCGCAGTTCATTCTTAGCTCTCTCACAGGACGAACGCCCTCCTCGCTTGGAGGAAGCAAGGATTCATGAAGGTCATGACTACACAGAATATGTATGCCTACACCACAACATTAGTCAAGGTCAAACAAACATCGAGATCAAATCTTTTGGTTGCCGAAACAAATCCAACATCAAAACTCAAGGTCAAATCTCAAACTCAAAACTTAATGTTATGAATCTCAAGGTCATATTCAAGGTCAAAACTAAAGTCGAATCTCAAAGTCGACCAAACCCAATATCAAAACTCAATGACAAATCTCAAAGTCAAATCTCAAGGTCAAACACACACACACTGCACACCTGCAACTATTCAAGGTCACACGTGACGTCATAGTGGTGGGGGGAGACCCAGAACCGGCTTAAATCTCCTACTTATATCATAATTTTTGGAACTTCAATTTTCACAATATCAATTGTGGAACTAATAAGAATTGGAATTTCATTTATGTGAATGGAATCCAGCAGAATTGAGGAAGTTATTTAGCTGATGATACGATTTCATCTTCCGAGAGGAAACCGTACAAAGGTTTGCTGAAGAAGTGCATCAGCAGCAAGAAAAAATTTATTTTCTGAAGTTTCCGCTCATTGAGTTAGCGACTGAGTAGCAAGGAATGGTGCACACTTCGCCATCAGTGATAGTTTGTAGTTCTATGCATTGTAATGGATCTGATTGTGATTGTTGCCAAAAAATATTTTGGAGGAAATTTTGAGTTGGATTTGTTCTGATTTGCTGATATATTTTTTCAATGTATGCTGTTAAAACATATGGATACTGACGGAATCAACAAAGGATGTCATCAAGGTCTGGTTTTACTTGATAGCCTTCCAGAGTAATATCGTTTGAAGACATACCTGTGGAAGTTTTGCTTGAAGCATCAAACACAACATGGAGTTTCGTTGTCTCATGATCTTCTCTAATAACACAATGATGTGAAAGAACATATTTTAGTTTGGAATGGAGCTCCTCACTGGGAAACATAATATATCTAACGGGATTCGAAGAGACAGATTCATCAATAAATTGTTTATACTCTTGGAATAGTTTATAATTTGCATGTAACCTTTTTTCTGGGGCTTGGAATCATCTTTTCGCGAAAAATAAAGATTCCCCCAACCTTTTAGTTTCAGTTGAACATTTGGAAGGAATGTTGACTAGGAGTCCACCATTCTCTAGTCGCCTATGTGTATTATTGAAATTTTGCTCTGCAAGCTCTTCATCGAAAGTTGAAGGAGTTTTCGAAGAAATTTCTTCTGATACCCAAAATTTTTACATAATTTCATATTCAACTCACTCTCTAGTTCAGTCGAGTGAAAAAGAAAAGATCTCACACTTCTTATGGATGCGATTGGATATATTTTCCACCCACTATCCATCCCATGGGTTTTTATCAAATTTGGATGTTTTTTGCCAAAACTTATTTATTCTGGGAGGAGATCATAGAATTTATCTGCCCCTATAAGCATATCGATAACTGATGGTGTGCTAAAATCTGGATCAGCCAGACAAAGTTGTATAGGAATATCCCAACTAACAAATTGGCTTTGTAATTCTCAGGTAACAGAACAATTCAGTTTCATTGGCATTATATTGCGACTGTCGAAAAGCCAATCTGTTGAATTACCTTTGCGAACATGATTATTCTGTTCTTTGAAACCAAATTGTTGTTTGGATCATTGTTGAGAACGTCCTTAGAGTGAAATTATGAAACAACTTGAAGGACAGTTTCTTAAACGTTTAAACAATTCAAGTTATACGACATTTTAGTTTAGAGGACCGAAGTGATTTCTAGTAGTTTTGTAGTGATATCATCAAATGGTTTATAAAAATCCATCAACAGATTACACAATTGTTGTATTGGTGGTTTCTGTGATCCTCTTTCACTTCAAAAAGCTATATGCTCCCGACAAAAACGGGTAAATAACTCTCCGATAACAGTACGAATCATATGCTCCTGAATGGTCTAACAAAGCAGTGATAGAACAATGAACTGTTTTTAAACACAAAATGATATTGAGAAGCACTTTTATAAAAATGAAACTGTTACAGTAGTTTTTCATTTGGATACACCATATTAGTTCGGTCTCTTTCTGTTTTCTCAAGTGTGTACATCTACAATGGCGTCAATAACACAAATAAGCAGATAGAAAAAACCAAAAAGAAGTGGCGCTTTCCGCAGAAAAGTTAAGACCAACTATCAGAAAATTTATCTCGGCACTGCGGATTTTCGTATGAAGGTGAACAATCTGGATAATGAAGAGAATCTTGATCTAATAACTCATCAATACTCAACCAGCTCTGGCCATGATGAAAGTTTTTCCATATGTGGTACACAAGCAGTAAGCGTGTCAAATGATACCGAAGTGACCGAAAGTAACTGGGTTTCAGAGTTGGTTTATTCTAACGAGGAGGAAGATAATGTTATTTCCAAGATGGAAAAAGATGTGAAATTCAGAAATCATCTGAGATCATGGGCGGTCTCCTTCACCATATCCCATTTGGCTCTGAAAGATTTATTGAAAAATATCAATAATCGATTTGCAAGCATCCTTCTTGGAGATCTTAGAAGGCTTTTGAAAACATATCAAATAGTTACAATTACAAAAGTTGGCACTGGCAACTAATATTGGCATTATGGTTTCGAAGTTAGTTTGAGATAGTCTTTGGGTAAAATCAATGATTTACCCAAAACAATATCTGTCAATATGAACATGGATGGTTTACCAATATACAGAAGTAGTAAATATGAGTTTTGGCCAATAATGTTCAATATATACGAGTTGCCTAAAATAAAACCTATGGTTATTGGAATATACCGTGTCTCAGAAAAGCCAAATAGATAGGTTAAGTCTAGTTTTATTAATAATGCATATACGTTTTCGAAAGTTTTGAGCTGCTCTAATGTGATGCAAATACATCACAATAAAACACTGAAGCTCTATAAGTGCTACAACTAAGGCACAAAGTGAAGCTGTATAAGTGCTACATGACCTGGGATCATAAAAAAGCAGAATTTTCCGTTGTATAACACACACGCAAACTGCTGCTAAAAGATACATTTATTCCTGAAAATTGCTTTGGAGCCGTTGTGGCAGCGTTACAACACGTTGATGCATGGGCGTTGATGCAAGTGTTTTCCTGGACTACAGGCAGAACAGGACAGGGTCCAGTTTGATTAGGAAAATAAAAAAAATATCTAGTTCCAACAAAAACTTCAAAGGGGCGTGAGGACAAACGCCGGTCCTCTCTAAGCACTACCTGGTACTGCATTATCACATATATATTATTAATAATTATTGGCATTCGTTTGAAACGTGTCATTGAATTCTGGAGATTTTGGGCAGTTCATCTTCGTTCCTACTGACTTTTTCAATAACATATCTCAATTTTTAGCTTGTGGAGTTATTAACAAAATAGGATGGCAAACCTGTCTCTAACTATTGTCAATTTTATTTTTCACTTCTGCTGTGGGCTACATTCTTAAAACACAGTGACATTTCGAAACATGTCACCTGGTCCGACCTTAATAAACGTTTCAAATAGTAATATATTTTTATGATTTTAGGAACGAAAAGTCGCTACAAACATCTTCAGGCGACACGGATTCGATAGCGATCGTGAAAGTGTCACTTTTTTGTATCTTTAACTCTGAACTCATCAAACTCATTTACTTTACGGCTGCATTTACTTCACGGCTCCATATTAATTTGTCAGGGATAGTTAGGAATGATTCTTGACTGTTTTCTGAATCATTCCAATACAGCTCTAAAATAGTGTTTGAGGAAATGTAATTCTGAACTCAGATGTTTATTGGGGTATCTTTCCTAAATCAACGTCATCTTCATCATCAGGCTATCGTCAGCAAGGTATGGAGCAGATACATAATGTAATATATGGAGAACGTGCCACAAGGCTGATTTGCGAATTGGAGATGGTTCAGTTGAACTAGTAACTTGATTCGTCAATGGAACGACTGAAATGTATTGATTTCAATATTTTGGTAGCGTTGCCTAACAACATTTATAAATTTGCATTACCGGCGAAAATGTCAACAATTTCTGACGTTTGGAGAAAATGGTACATAGTTTTATTGGAATCAATAATTACACTTCATTCAACAAGCAAATTTGCATTTGTTAGGCAAAGTGAAAGTGGCCATGCGAAATCATGATTTGTTTGAAAAGTAAAAACTTTGCGTGTGCGAGACAAAGGGAAATGAAAGACTATGAAACGCACTTTCAATCCAAAGAAATCATACTATTTTTTCTACAACTGTGAAATCTGCATCCATGGTCCCACTAGCAGTAATCGAAAACAGAGCCTTGCTATTAGGCAACACCTTCTTCAATTCCTGTAGTGCAAATGTGATATGTTGGTAGTACTAGAATTGAAAGTATATCTCATCCTTGGACTTGAAATGAAACTTTGGTCCTTAATTATGGTATTAAAAGAGGCCATGCACTTTCGATTCGGTTGCTGAAAAAGATATATTCTGAATATTTGATGAGCCACACGACCGTCCAATGTAATTATTGGAAGATATTTCGAATTAAATCGTTATCTAACACCAGGTATACCAACAATTCTCAGAAAATCATTTGTAGGTACCTTTGCATACTCTTCAAAAGAATTCAAAGTAATAATCGGAAGAACTAATTTAATTTTTCGTAATAAGTCTCTGTGAAGTTGAAAGACAATATATATTGTGACTATTTTATAGAAATCACAAACTAAGTTAAATTGCCATATTGTCTTGTGATGAAAGTGTTGTATAACATGAAGCTATACTGAATCGCATATTAGTGATGACCATTCTGAAGGCAAAACCTGAAATCTCTATTCCTCAGCTATAAAAAGAAAACCAATGCTCACAAAAGTTTGCTGTCGCGAAATCAACAACAATTGATCAAATTGGTAGCAAAGTTCTGAAAAAAAAAATTAAATATTTTCGGTAAATTCGAAAAATCTTCAAAAATTTCACAGCGCTTGAAAATTGTTTATTATATGTACCATATAATCCACAGTGAATTTCACTCCGCTGTCGAAATCAACTTCATAGATCCACCGCAATACGAAGTATAGACATTATCAATCCGGACATGTTTAATTGTCACGAGAACAAAAAAGAAATCACTTTTGTGAAATCGGTAAGATTATTCATTGTCCGTGGAATACTTTAAGGAGCTGCAGAATCTTATTATTGTTTCTGTACGCGATAAAAAAGTTTTATTACGAATGAGAAAGCAATTCCCATGAAAAAATTTGTTTGGAGATTTATAATAGTTCTTAAAGTGATAAATAATAAACTGAATGATTATGCCAAAAATCTTATAAAACTAGTCGGTGGTGATTCTATACAGTTCCTATAAATGTTTATACAATAATTCACAGGCGTAATAAAACTTCTTGAACAAATACTTCGTTTTATAAGACTGTGCCCATTTAGCGTTTATAAGTGCTGTAAGAACGCCGTAAAAATGTTTTTTAGACGAATAGAGCTTTATAAAAATGATATGTAAACGTTCTTTCAGTTTTTATAAAGTACCAAATTTCCAGTTGGGATTGAATGTTCCAACGTTAATTGGTACATGAGGAAGATTGGACGTTATGGATGGCAATATGCAATTTTGCATTTGAACTGATTGGCATTATAATGAATAACTATGTCTGCCATTTTATTGGAACGAAACGTTATGTTTTGCACTCCAAAACTTCGCAACTTCCTGTTCTGGGTATTCAAATTCAATTTGGACATAAGTTTTTCAGTCACAAAAGAAGTTTAGCTACCTCCATCAAGCACAGCTCTTACTTGGAAAGAAACTCCAGTATTAGAATATTTTGTAATTATTGCTGTTGCCAGCAGAACATTAATGCTTTCAGTATTCGTGGATAGGAATGATGGAGTAATGAGTGTTTTCGTTTGAGGAATTGTTGGGAATTTTCTAATGTGGGGGATCGATTGATTGTAGCTCTTTGGATTTGTGAATCTTGAAGTTGGTCCCACATTTTGGGAACCTGGAAGTATAACTCTGTTTGTTATGGTGGATGTCTGGATACGGGAGAAACCTTGATTCCTGTTAGGATTTCGGGAAACAGATTCACGGTTGCTAGGTACATAGGACGAGAAATTAGAATTTGATGAATGACTTCCATTCTGAGCAGTTGTTCAGAATTGACTAGAATTTGACTGATTTATGTCATTGTGGTGTTTTTTACCACATGCAGAACATCCTCTTGACTAACATTATGTAAGCATGTATTTTGCCCCCATATAATTAAAACATAAAGATTCAGACCCCAAAAATTTTAACTTATCATCTGATGACATATTGGAAAAGTTGGTGCAGGAAGTCATGACTAGGAGTTTTGCAATGCCGACAATTTCTTTCGCTGGAATTGTGAATATTCAGGGTTAGTTGTATAACTACAAGGGTTCTGGCGCAACCCCTATTTTGGGGTGGGTTTTGGCGAGTGAGTGAGGGGGTGGTTTTCGGGTAGGGGTGGGGATGAGTGGCCTGTGATTGGTCGGAATGGTGGCAGCCATGTTGTGTATGGGAGTGTGTGATTGAGAGTGGGGGTGGAGAGAGTTGTGATAGGTCGTGGGAGTGGTGATAGCCGCCGGCCGCCATCCAATAGCCGAGCAGCCATATTGAAATGGGGGTGTCAACCAATATCCGTCAACGGCATTGGTCGGACGGAAGTGTCACGTGATCAGTGAATGGCGGCGGCAATTTTGGAAAAGTGTGAGGAGCCAGCAGTGATGATGCGGCCATGACTCAACCGACAAGTCTTTGCAGTGTAACGAAGTTACTATTTTCCCGCTATATTTTATAAGACAAAAGCTCCCTGTAAGAAATAAAAGCCCTATTTCCGTTAATAATAATCGGAAAAATATCATTCTTGTCCGACATAAATTCGCGAAGCATGAATTACACATGTCGTAATAAATAGCCCTCCCGAATCGATTACGTAAAACACCTCGCAACACATAGCGAAACAAAGCAATCGTACGTCACCCGCCCCACTCTGGAGCAAGCACTTGAATCGAACACAAAACTCGAGAATCAAAGTCTCCACGGAAGATCGCATTCATTCACGTACGAGCCAACAGTCCGATCGCCACCCAGTACAGTTGAGTCTAGACAGAGACGCACGCACCGAGCTGACGTCACAGCCGTCGCCAAGGAAGGGAGGCCGATATTCTGGACGTTGGATCAAAGGCGAGAGAAAGCAGTCAGTCGTTCCGAAGCAGCGAAGCCAGCCAACACGCCAGGGAGAGAGTTTTCCGCCAGAAGCACGAGAGTACAGTTGAGGCGCAAGCACCGAGCTGACGTCACAAACACGAAGGATTTTTACGAGCTGGGTAATTATTCTGTGAAAGTATACTTTGTATCGAAATCGACAGTGTCCACAAAACGGCGCGCGCATATAAGTCGTTCGAGAGGGATTCGGAAAAGAGGGAGAAGCCGGCCGTAGTTCCGTTTTGACATATTTCAAAGAATTAGTAGCTTGCCCAGCCAGCAGAAACAGTTACGCGGCCGACTAGTATCCAGAGTGTGAGCCAAAGACCGAAGCAGTCCACGACCGTCCCGGGCCTTGCCGAAGCAGTGAGATCGGAGTTTGGTAAATATGTTGTATCAGGTAAAAGACATCAGGAAATGTTTGTAAGTACCGCAGATGCGATGTGCGCATGATCGTAAGAGGCACATATATATTTCAAAGATGTGCTGGTAATTTCTGCATACGAGTCCGTACGATACCCCCCACCGCAAGAGCTTTTGGTTGCTAAGTTTACCCCGCTTGCTTGAAAACACCCTCCTCGCTTTCTCTGTATATAGTGCTTGCCATGTGTTCATTTGTTGTGATAACTTGAGGCCGCCGTCAGCCGCCCTCACTGTATTTCATTATTTTAATATACCTGTTTATCCTGTTCTTAGTATTCTTTCATTAACTATCTTGAGTAGAATTTAAACATCTAGTGCGCAGTCGCCACCCAGGTCCGAAACCCAGTTAAAGGCAATTAAAGCCTGCCTTGCTGGCCCTGTTACAGTGTCACGACTATATTGACCCCTGGAGTGTCTTTCTTCACTGAGACTGCCCGGAGCAAAAGTGGCCTTTTCCACTATAAAGCTAAAGGTGGCGCCCGAGGAAAACCGAGAATAGTGAAAAGCGCCAAAGTTTGATAATAGGGGGAGAAACCCCTTTACAAATTGGCGCCCGAGCAGGGACCGTTCATATAGTATACCGAGACCTGTCATTTTTGACAGATGTCAACTTCGACTCAAAAGAGAGTCAATATGCCGAGTGACCCCTCGTTTAATAGGTTTCCGGGGGTGTAGAACCGATTACCGTCATCCGTTTCCTTTTCAGGTTAACCATTCACGAGATACGTGGGTGAAGAGAGAGAAAGCAAGCTGTACGACAAGGACAGTTGAAAATCCGTGAAGCTAGCTCCGCAGAGTATATAGAACCGAAATCCGTTGAAGGCTACCGACCTGTCATCTTTGACAGATTGTCAAACTCGGCTCAGAAGAGAGCCAGGCGTCCGTGCGATACCTCCTCAACGAATTATCGAGTGCACAGAAGCGCTCCCCGCCATCCGTTCGTCAATAGGAGGTACGGTGCCCAAGACGTGCAAGCTGAAGGAGTTGAGTACCGACTGCGAACCAAGTAAGACGTGCAAGCTGAAGGAGTTGAGTACCGACTGCGAACCAAGTAAGACGTGCAAGCTGAAGGAGTGGAGTACCGACTGCGAACCAAGTGAGACGTGCAAACTGAGGAAGTTGAGTTTCGACTGTGAGACAAGTAAGACGTACGAGTTCCATGTATTCGCCCAAGATGCCGACAGGACTAGGAAGCCCCATCGCCGTGCCAGTGACCACCACAGGCCCCGCCGCGTGCCCACTGCCTCTGAGTCCAGGTGCAGGAGGTGACCCCAACGACACCCGCGTCGGATGGGTATACCAGCTACGAAAAGAGGAGCTAGATACCGAGCTCGCTAGATTTCGCTTGGATCCAACCGGCACCGTCGACGAGAAGCGAAGGAGAATCATAAAGTTTCTCCGAGAAGGACGAGCAACATCACCCGCACCGACCGTCACCAACCCGTTTCCGTTCCCCACGACGACAACAGGAGTTGTCACGGCAACCGCACCGCCGCCCGTATTACCCACCATTACAGTGACGAGCACTGGAACCCGATCATGAGCAACGTGCTCACAGGGACCCCAGTGGGAGCACAGGCCGCCCCACTGCCGCCTACCACGAGTGTAGGGATGGCACCATTGAGAGAAAAGGACTGGAGAGTGACCTTTAATGGGACCAACGACCCCGCCGCCTTCCTCGAAAGATTGGAGGAGATCCAAGAGTCCCAAGGCATCACCGCAGACCGCCTCCTACAAGCTATGCCAGAGTTACTGGAAGGGATGCCGGCCCTCTGGTTCAGAAACAACCGGGCATGCTGGCCGAGATGGAAAGGCTTTTGCACCGCCTTTCAAAACTTCTCCTTCCCCGTCAACTACCGAATTGACCTGGAAGCGGCTATCAGCAGGAGGACACACAGCCTGAGAGAAAGTACGGCAGTCTACATCACCGACCTGCAGACGCTGATTCGCCGCCATGGTGGAATCCCGCCAGACCAGGAGTTGAACTGGCAACCTGGTACCGCAACCTGCACCCAGAATTCCGGCGGTAAATCAGAAGGACGGACTTCAACAACGTGCAGGAGTTCGCCAAAGCTGCCAGAGAGTACGAGCTTTTGCGAGCAGAGATTGAACAAGCTCAAAGGACGACCCCAGCGCCGCTTTTGGCACCATATAGGACCCCGGCAGCCCCACCAGTGGTCACTAGGCTTGCCCAACTAGCCACACCGCCCCCTAGGAGCCCAGTAGTCCAGTAGTCCAGCCAGTCATGAGCCAAGGCAGTTCGGTCAACCGCCGCCTTATCGAAGGAAATCGAGAGTGTTGGCGATGCGGGCAGACAGGGCATTTTAGGAGCCAATGCCAATCAGCCCCCAGGATATTCTGCTCCCGATGCAAGCAAGACGGAGTAATGTCTCGTGATTGCCCATGCCCACGGACGGAAAACCATTAGGGCGCTGCCACGACTTGAGGCACGTGCAGCACCGCCCCCAGGACTCCTCACCCACCACCAACATCGCTACCGCCGACCACCGACCGCATCTTTCCGTCAAGATTCCCGGTGGTACTGCTGAAGCGTTGATTGACACCGGTGCCGTGATCTCCTATGTCGGCGACAGGATAGCCAGGCAGTGGAATCTGCTAGGAGTACCGAAAACTCCAACTGCTACGAGTTCCGCCCGCCTGGCCAATGGAGAAACCGTTACTGTCCCCGCAACGTATCACGTGGAGATCCGATTTGGAGAATACCTTTTCAAGGAATTTTTTGGACACCTGAGTGGACTGTCATCCGATATGGTCCTAGGAATGGACATATTGAGGAAAAGGCAGTTTAGACTCGACCTAGGAAGTGGGCAAATCTTGGTAAAGAACCAAGCCCTTGCAATGGAAGCTCGGCCCGTACCATGCTTCCCCATTGGAGTTACTGAGCCAAGACCGGCCCTGACACTTTCCAGAGAGGAAGAGGACCACTTACAAGAATTCCTACAGGACGAATTACGCCCATTCGAAGAAATTTATGGGGTAACGCCGCTGGTGGAACATAGGATCCGTCTCCTAAATCCAGAGCCAATAAAGCAGCGATACCGTCCCCAGAATCCCAGAATGCAGGATGTAATCAATACAGAAGTTGACAGAATGCTACAGGAGAATATCATTGAGCCCTCCGGGAGCCCATGGAGCTCACCTGTAGTCATAGTGCGGAAGAAAGATGGCAAGCCGAGGTTCTGCATCGACTTCCAGAAAGTCAATTCCGTCTCCATGAAGGATGCCTACCCGTTGCCGTTCATCGACGCTATCCTGGACAAACTACGCCGCGCCCGATATATTTCCAGTATCGACTTGCGACAAGGATACTGGCAGGTCGCACTATCCGAAGACAGTAAACCGGTGACCGCCTTCACTGTACCTGGTCGAGGACTATTCCAGTTCCGAGTCATGCCGTTCGGCCTCCACGCCGCTCCTGCAACATTTCAACAATTGATGGACACCATTATCGGACCGGAAATGGACCCATATTGCTTCGCATATCTGGATGATATCATCGTGTTGGGAAACACGTTTGAAGAGCATCTCGCTAATCTGCAGGAAGTGTTCCGTCGCCTTCGTGCAGCTAACCTGCGAGTCAATCCAGGAAAATGCCAGTTTGGGAGGAGATCACTCAAGTATCTCGGACATCTAGTGACGTCAGAAGGCATCAGGACAGATCCCGAGAAAGTGGCCTCCATTGTGGAACTAACAGCTCCCACCAACGTGCGAGGTTTGCGACGGTTCCTCGGAATGGCATCATGGTACCGACGATTTGTGCCGGCATTTTCTGAAGAAGCAGCACCGTTGCATCGGCTACTAAAGAAGAATCGCCGCTGGCAGTGGGCACCGGAACAAGAGGAAGCCTTCCAGAAGCTGAAAACCTGCCTCACGGAAGCTCCAGTCCTCACCTGCCCCAACTTCGACAGGCCGTTCAGCATGCAGACCGACGCATCCGATCAAGGCTTAGGAGTGGTCCTGACGCAGGCCACAGAGGACAACGAACACGTCATCGCGTATGCTAGCCGATCCTTGACCTCCGCAGAGAAGGCCTATTCCGTGACCGAGAAGGAATGCCTAGCGATTGTATGGGGAATCGAAAGCTACGCCCTTACTTGGAAGGATACCACTTCACGGTCATCACCGATCATCAGTCTCTCCGCTGGCTGCATTCCATCAAGAGCCCTGCAGGAGCATGTTCCTACAGCAATATGACTTTGAAGTCAAGTACCGCCGAGGAGGGCTGAATAAAGTGGCAGATGCTCTATCAAGAGATCCACTAGGCACGGAGACCGGAGAACATGTAGAAGAGATGACTTATATGACCGCCGTTGAACCAGTAGCCGTCTGCACATGGTACGACAAGAAGAAAGAGGAAGTACAACGAAGTCCAGAGATGTTTCCAGACTATTGTATCCAAGAAGATCGCTTGTACCGCCATTTCTGGGACTCCAACGACCTGACAGAGCCAGAACTGTCTAACCCATGGAAAATGTGTGTCCCTAAGCCGACAAGGGTCAATATACTGCAGGAGATGCACGATGCACCCACCGCCGGCCATATGGGCATTGCCAAGACAATAGCCAGAATTGCCGCTCGCTATTACTGGCCAGGCATGTTCCGCGATGTAGCCAAGTATGTCCGGAGTGATTCCTGCCAGAGATTCAAGCCGTCACAGATGAAACCAGCCGGCAAGATGCAACCCTCGACTAATCGCCAACCCTGGGCATGCGTCAGTACAGACCTGGTTGGCCCGTTACCCCGCTCTACCCGAGGAAATACGTTCCTGGTCGTGTTCCAAGACCGATTCACGAAATGGGTTCAGTGTCGGCCTATCCGCAAGGCTACCGCCAAGGCCGTCACCCAAGCTCTCTACGAGGAGATCATTACCCGCTTCGGATGCCCGAAAGTAGTTCTCAGCGACAACGGAACCCAATTCACAGGGCACGTGTTCGAGGATATGCTGAAGGAACTTGGAATCAACCACCGCAGAACACCATACACGCCACAAGCAAACCCAGTCGAGAGGGCCAATAAGCGCTTAAGACGATGATCGCCCAATTCTGTGACCAAGACCACCGAAAATGGGATTCACATCTAGCCGACCTACTGTTTACCATCAATACCGCCCGCCAGGACTCCACCGGATATTCTCCAGTATTCCTAAACTTTGGAAGGAAATGGAAGTGCTGCGAGAGGCAATAAAGCCTGCCTTGCTGCCCTGTTTTCATTCCTTATAACCTGACCCCGGGCTCGACTGAGACGCGAGAAAGTGCCTTTTCCCCTATTAATGGTCCCAAACCGGTTAGAATCCACTGAAAACGCGCCAAGGAAGGGAAGAACCTTACAAATTGTCTACCCCTTCTGTGCGACCTCCACCGTGTTTCCTAATCCTTAAAACCGACAGCCGGAGCGCAGGAAGCTTTAGACGCGAGAAATGTCTACCCTTCTATGCGACCCTACCCGTGCTTTTCTATCCCTTAAAAGACACGCCGGAGCGCAGGAAGTTGAGACGCGAGAAATGTCACCTCTTCTTGCGACCTCCACCCGTGTTTTATTAGTCTTAAACCAAGTATCACGTTACAACCGCGAGTTGAGAGGAAATGTCTAAATGACTCTACCCGGATTCTGTATAACTGGTCTGACGGTCACGAGGCTATCCTGCGACGTGCAAGTGCGTAGTTCGTTAGGCTCTCAAACGCGACTAACTTCATCAGCGCCTCCAATAAATAGTGAACATGGGCCTCTGACGGCTATTGTTTGATCATGCGCAACTCACACCTGGGGTACTTACAAAATATTTCCGATATACAATATTTACCCAAACTCCGATCCTACTCCTTCGGCAAAGCTCGGGACGGTCGTGGACTGCTTTGGTCTTTGACTTTCACTCTGGATACTAGTCGGACGCGTGACTGCTTCTGCTGGGCTTGGCAAGCTACTCATTCTTTGAAATATGTCGAAACGGAACTACGGCCGGCATCTCCCTCTTTTCCTAATACCTCCCGACCGACTTATATGCGCGCGCCGTTTTGTGGACTCTGTCGATTGCGATACAAAATATACATTCACAGAATAATTACCCAGCTTGTAAAATCCTTCGTGCTGTGACGTCAGCTCGGTGCGTGCGTCTCTGTCACGACTCCAACTGTACTGGGTGGCTTCTATCGTGACGTCAGCTCGTTAGCGTGTGCGCTTGGCGGCTCGACTGGTCTGCTGGTTCGGGCTTCTATCGGAGGACTGCCAGGGAACTAAATATGCTCCGCGACGTTTATTTCCAATACCGATCGCAGTTGTTTCAATCATTCGTTCTCGATTGGCTGGCGCGCGCAATTACCAATCGTTCGTTCTTCACAACCACGCTCGCGGTATTGGCGTGAGCACGGAGGTGTTTAGCCATTTATCGGGTTAGGGTGATTCACGGATTTATCATGAACCTGAATGGTATTTCTAGACCTATTATTACTTTCAAGCGGGGTTTAATTCCTTACAGGGAGCTTTTGGCTGATAAATATAGCGGGAAAATAGTAACTTCGTTACACACCCTTTCTACTTCGGGGAAAAAAGGAAAAATTTTTTTTTTTTTTAACATGCGTTTGTACGGTCAGTGGGACCTGAAAACTAACTCGTTTTGCTGTGAACATTCTCAAAACTTAGACGGCTAGCAACCTTATGTTCTAACAAAAAAAAAACAGGTCCATTTGGAATATAACAGTATAGCCCGCCAGGTGCCTACCCCCCCTAATAGTCGAACCCTTTATTCGGGGTAGGTCCACCTGATACACAAAATTCGGAATAATAAAAAAAATTAACTTAAAATGTGGACCTCAAACAATTCCAAATGAAAAACAAAACTCTTGCCCGGTTGCCGGGGAGCGAGAAAAAAAACTGGTCATGGTCATTGAACAAAAATAAAAACTATTACCAGTCATGAAAAGAATAGTCATACCACACTAATAAAAAAAAAATACTTCCTGGATTGGATGCTGGCGTCCGCATCCTGATCCTATGGGTGTGTCTATGGCATCAAACTAATGGGTGCTGAACATCCGCATTGGGGACATGCGGGTCAGGATACCGTTGACATCGGGGCACGGGACGTCGTTCTTCTTGTGCTGGTCTCCTCGGGGCTGGTCTCCTCTGGGATGGTCTCCTCGGGGCTGGTCTCCTCTGGGCTGGTCCCCTCTGGGCGGCTGGGTCGGAACAGTGGCATTCCCGCGAGAGGACATCCTTCAAGCCACATCGGGAGCAAAACAGGAGGGGCCGTTTTCGTTGGCACACTCTGCGTGTGTGCCCTGGTTGACTACAGCCCAGCACAGATCCCTATTGACGGGTAGGGTATACAGTCAGAGGGTTCCGGAGGTGCTGGGGCGGCTGCTTTGTCCTTGTCTTCGAGGGGGGGTTGGTCGGTCCAGAAGGTGTTGGTGAACGGCCACGGGTACGCATCCTTCATGGAGACGGAATTGAATTCTGGAAGTCGCTGCAGAATCTTTCTTTCCTTACGATGACTAGTGGCAGCTCCACGGGCCTCGGAGGGTTCACGATGTTCTCTTGTGGCATTTTGTCAGCTTTGGGATTGAATACTTCCCGCATCCTGGGATTCTAGGGAGGGTTATCGCTGCTTTATTGGCTCTGGATTTAGGAGACGGATCCCATGTTCTACCAGCGGCGTTACCTCTGAATCCTCGAATGGGCGTAATTCGTCCGTCGAAAGTCTTGCAAGTGGTCCTCTCTCCTGGAAAGCGTTAGGGTCGGTCTTGGCTCAGTAACTCCAATGGGAAAGCAATGGTACGGGCCGCCACTGCAATGAGTTGGTTTTCCAAGATTTGGCCACTTCCTAGGTCGAGTCCAAACGCTTTTCCTCAATATGTCCATTCCTAGGACCATATCGGATGACAGGCCACCAGGTGTCCAAAAGATTCCTCAAGCGGTGTTTCCAACCGGATATCCACGTGATATGTTGTGGGACGGTAACTATTCCTCCATTGGCCAGTCGGGCGGAACTCGTAGCAGTTGGAGTTTTCGGTACCCTAGAGATTCCACTGCCTGGCTATCCTGTCGCCGACATAGGAGATACGGCACCTTAAACAATCATCGCTTCAGCGGTGCCACCGGGAATCTTGACGGAAAGATGCGGTCGGTGGTCGGCGGTAGCATGATGGCGTGGGTGAGGCGTCATGGGAGGCGGTGCTGCATGTGCCTCCAGTCGTGGTTTTGGTTTTCCCGGGCGTGGGCACGGGCAATCACGAGACATCACTTCGTCCGCTTGCATCGGGAGCAGAATATCCTTGACACTAAAACCCTTTAAAGAGTTTGTTTAATTAAAAGATAAGGGAGTGCAGCCGAACCGTGGATTAAGATTATTTCATTTTATCAAGGGTGGATTCGGCAATAAGGGGGGGTATTTAAGGCCGAGATCATCCAGTTCTTGAGAATTTTTTTGAGTTGGCAGTTTTTAATTTGCAGGAAATTTTTTGGGGGGCTGATCCCCCCCGTCAGCTTCATTCTTCATCTGTCCTCAACTGTAAACATCTTTATTAGGCCTTTTTTGTTCTCTGAGTTCGTTTTGATCTACCAACATCTAAAAAGTGTTTTTTTTTTTATTGTTTTTTTTTTCAAAACCTTTTTTTTTTTGCCAAAAGGGTACTTTTTTGTTTTTTTTTTCATATAAAGAGGGTGGGGGTTTTTTTTTTTTGTTTACGGGGAGGGATTGTCATTTCGCAGAACATTTTAAGGGATTGTTTATTTATTAAAAGGGAAACTTGCAGAAATAAACGCGTTGGAAGTAGCTAAGGGAAACCGTAGCCTATCAAACCCAAACGCCTGCTAATCGAGAAATTGAGAAAATCAAACGAAGTATGGGGACTTAAAAAGGGCCATTTGAAACCCAAACAGTCTTCCTCCAAAAAAGTTTTTGAGGTGTTAAACCAAAATTGAGAGTCAAACCTGAGAATATTAATCATCATAAAAAAACCCAGACGAAGAAAAACCCTTTTTAAATTTTCTGGCCCATTCATCATCAGCATCAAAAAACCAAGGCCCCATCCACCAGACGACGACAAACTGGGGAATTTTCGATTCCTTAAACAAGGTGAGAGAGAGAGAGAAACATATTTGTATTTTGTTTTTGGGGAAAAACATTCATTCTTTTTTTTTTTAAAACCAGAATTTAACAAATTGCTCCTCAAAAATAGATGAATTAATACAGGAGGTCAAAACCCCCAAAAAAAAAAACCCCTCCAATGGAACGCGAATCATCAAAAAAATTTTAAATTTAGATTCGGCTTTTCGGGTATCAAAATTTCCCCCAAAAAAAATTCCATCGGAATATGGGGAAAATTGGAAACAAATTTGGGTTTAAAAAATGTCGTAATTTCATTTTAAAATTTAGGGGGGGGGTCAGGGGGGGCTGTCAGAAAAATCAAAGGGGCCAGTTGTTTGGGAAGATTTAAAGTCGAGTTCCGGGGGGGAGTTCGTACAGGTGATCAAAAAGAAATTTTATATTAATTTTTTTTAAAACGCCTTCAGCCTTTTTTAAACGTAGAATAAATTTGAAAAATTCCCCTTCCAAATTAATACTTGTTTTTTTTTCCTTATGAAAAAAACTCGATTTAAAAAAAAATTTCCCCAAACTAAAACGAAGTGATTGAAGGGGAAAAAAATTTCAGGGTGGTTAAATTTGTTGGGTAAATTTGGCAATAAATTGAGGAATTTTT
>JAFIRS010007977.1:0-20406 GCA_018342105.1 Gonioctena quinquepunctata | reverse complement strand
TGATTCATCCACTGAAATAAAAATAAAAATTTTTTGAAAATGAGTACATTGGGGCGGGTAACTACATCTCGAATGAAATACCGAATTTTGAATTCACGTGAAAAGAAAATCAATCAGCATGATTTCCAAAACATCAGTTGATGCCGATAAAGTTTGTAACAATAATCAGTATCATTTTTTTAAACATCCCTCAAATGCAATGGCGTTTAAAAAATTAATATTTTTTTTAAACCCCCTTTTCATCTGCTTACCTCCAAATTGATCATAACATCAAATTAAATTAAAACAGCGTGCGAGCCCAAAATAGCCACCATTGGCATTTTTTTATTGTAATAATGCTAATTTTGGAATCAATGTATAGAACCTATATGCAAATCTTTTCTTTAAAAAAAATCATTTTCGATATTAATCACCAGTGAATTATTCATTCATTTTTTTTAAAAAAAAATTTTATTTTACAAATTTTAAAAACGTAATTATTGGGCCCCGATGCAGAAGAAGTAAAATTTTTGATTATGACAATTTTTTTGGGAACTTTTAAAAGAGATTATCAAAAAAAAAAGGTGGATTTGGAAAAAAAATTCCATTTTATATTTTCAAAAAAAAAAATCAAAAAACGTTTGTTATCCAAAACCTCCACTATTCAAATGCCTCGAACTTTTTTAAAATCTGATTTCTATACAAAAAGGGTTCCTTTTATTTTTACGTTGAACTGATTTGTCATTACCCGATGGTAATTTATTCATTATTTTTGCAAAATAATATACCCTTGGATGATATAAGATGAATGAAATTAAAAATTTAAATTTCAACGTGAGCCTTTTTTTTCATTCTTCGCTCATATTACCGCTATAAATGGAAATCGAAGAACCTTATATTCATGGCATTATTAGAAAAATTTTTCCAGATTTTTTTTGAATTTTTTTTTTTTCAGCAGGCTCAAATCGAATTCTCAACCACCTTTTTTTAACGATTTCTCCATGGGGATTTTTTATCGATTCTTCGAACAATCCAAAATTTCATTTAACTTTTCAACGGAAAACTGATCCTCGTGAAAAAAAGGGAAGGGAATTTGAGTTCGGGGGAATTGATTAAATTATCTAATTGTTTTCTTTTTTGTTGTTGATGAATAAAGTGCTCGTGGAAAACCATTTCCGGGGCTTGGTTATAGTTGCACGAACCTTCATTCAACTTTTTGATATCTTCGTGGTGGTGAACAGACATTTTAGGGCTGGAAACGCTAATCTAATAGCGTATTCCATTGGTAAACGATGTTACTTTTTTTTAACCAGGGGAATTTTTTTTTCCAAAAAAAAAAACAGGTCATTCCCAAAAAAGTAAACATGAAACCAAATTCCCCCCTTTGTAGTGGATTTCTTTATCAAATTGAAGAGTTTAAATTGAGTGAATGCAGTCGATCGAACGATGTAAAAATTCCCCCACCCCGCCATAAAATGAAAAAAGGGATCAACTATCTCAGGAAAATTTTCAGCGTTATTCTTCCGTTTTGGGAAAATTGAACAAACTCCTTTTGGGAAATCAAAATGAGTCCTTTCAGATTCGGTTTCTTCTCATTTTCTGAAACAAACGGAGGTTTTTATGGGCCATTTTTCGCATTTATTAAAAGAAAGGAAGCTTTCCGGAAAGGTATTCGGAATCGAAATTCTACCGTGTTCCACAACAAGCCCATTTAAATTAATCTTCAGGGCAATCAGGAAATATTTTCCCATAGAACAATCTTGAAAACTCTTTCAAATTTAAATTTTTGACAAATGAAGAAGTAGAAAGTAAAAACATTTTTTTTTTAAAAAATCAATTTTTTAAAAAAAAATACCTTTGCTAAAATTGTTCTATTTTGAGATATTAAAACGTTGATAAATTTTCAAAGTTCAAATTTCTTTTTCCAATATTCAATTTTTAAGCCGAGTTTTTAAGGGGCCAAATCCTTTCTTTGGGGAAAAAAAAAAGGAATATTTGTTCACATTCGGGAAGGAAAACCAAATTTAAATTTTATAGATAACAAGAATATATTTTTTCTTTTAATTACTTTAATTTTTGCAAATTTTCCAAAAAAAATTCGTTTGTTAGATCACAACTTTCTTTTTTGTTTATTATGATTGTAGATCAGTCTTTCCGCAGAAAAATATTGTTTTTTATAAAAATTTTTTAAATTGAATTTAACCCAATATAAGTTTTCTTCAATCGGCAATTACTGAATGGGTGAAAATTGGGTCCTTGAAAAATTTAGAAAAAACATCAAACATTGCAAATACAGTCCCCTATCAATTCATTCAACTTAAGAGGGTACTGATATTTGAAAGCCGAAAGGAACAGAAAAAAAGAAACTAGGCAGCCTTCCATATCCTTTTATCCTCAATAATTGACCAAATTTTATTTTAAATAATAAAAATCAGTTGATGACATTGAGATCAAAAAAGAAAAAAAAATTAAATTTTTAATCTGTACTACAGTAGAACCTAAAAATTTAAGAATTTTTTTCCCCCAAAAAAAATTTCTTTTTCCATTTTTTCCCTTTTTTTCCCCAAAACCCCAAGGTTCTGACAAAATTGATAAATCCCAAAAAACCCCAATTTTTTTGGGAAATTTAATAACGAACACGTCGCCATCTTGGAGCCGTTATTTCCCAATTCATGAATTTTGACAAAAAAAATTGATGTCGAACCAAAAAACCCAAATTTTAAAAGAGTCCATAATCAAAACTCGTCCGCCATATTTAAGCGTCATTCTGTTTATATTCATTGAAAAAAATTTCCTAATATATTTCGACGGAATTATGAACACCTGCCAAATTTTTACGTTAATTGACAACTGGGAAGGGGGAAAAAATTACTTTCCAGATTTAAAAACTAAAGATTCAAAGCTTTAGCCCAAAGTCTTTGGGGAATAAAAGCGACAATCATTGAATCTTAAACCCCGGAATAGCCTACCACACATCCAAAACAATTATTTTTTTTTTTGGCATTTAAAAAAACTTGTTTTTTAAAAAGGTTTTTGATTAATTATTTTATTTTGTGCTTTTCAGTACTCAAGTATGTCTTAATCTATGCATGTTTGTTAAAGCATCGTTATTTTGTGGCCTTTTTTCTATAAGTTCTGAACTATCTAGTCCTTCAATGAGGAAATCATCTAAAGATTAACTCATTTGCCATATTGAAATTGCTATCTTAAATTTATGAATTTTAACTAAAAATCAATAATCTTCGACTAAATTTATAATCTCCGACCCCAAAACCCTGACAATCAATTTTGAATCGAATCGGTCCATAACTACAAAACCTGTCGGCCATCTGAATTTTGTGAATTTTGATACAACATTCATTATCTCTGACCCCTACATACCAATTTTTGAATAGAATCCGACCATAAACACAGAGATCGGCCATCTTGGAGCCGCCATTTTGATTTTATGAATTTTGAAGAAAATAATAAAAATCTTCGATCCTGAAAACCCCCACATACCAATTTTGAATCAAATCGAACCATAAACCTAAGTCTCATCCGCCATCTTGGAGCGCCATTTTGTTTTTTTCTCCAACATAAATTTCATAATGCATTGTCACCGAAATGTGAACACTTGCCAAATTACAGATCAATCGAATGCCGGTAAGTGCCCCAAAATGGATTATAAAAATTTGAACCGGAAAGAATGACATATGAACGAAGCAAGTTGAATAAAAGCTTATAATAATAGAAGCATTTATGTGGTTTCGCAGTGCATGTTATGTAATGTTTTTAAGACTCCTATTCAATTGATAGTTGGTTTGTTGACATTAAAACAGTTTCTTATGGTGAATCAGATCGACTTGATCTACTTTTTTTCATTTTGTCTGTATGATCTCACATGTGATATTTTCGAATAAAACAAACAAATCCTTAGTTATGTGGTGTTGATATTTTCCTAAACAACTGACTCAACAAATCTCACGTGAGTATATAATATGTACACTTTCAGCTCTTACTCATCATTATGAATCACCTTAAAATACTATCACTACTATTGAATATGTTTGTTAGTTCCACATAATTTCGCTCGTTGTGAATAACGAATATTTATGTTGGGAACCTCGTTATATGTTGATTTGAAAATAAAGAATTTAGAGGTAGAGTTAGAGCATGAGCACATAGTTTTTATCATTCGAATGTTCGCTTGATTACCAATTACTTTTCGACTCAGGAAGAGTATTTTACCATCATTAAACATCGACAGGAAAAAAATTCAAAACTTGTTCTATTGAAAATAATATCTGATGATTTCTAAGAAAGATTTCACTCGATTGTTATTTGGAAACTTTGTTGAAGTTACCTTTCTAATGCGTACTAGCAGTCTCTCCATTGTGCATTCCGGAGAAAAATATTTTTCTGTCAGAAACAAACAAAACCTGATGACGCACCCAGTCGGTTAGATAGATTTTCCAATTTATTTAATTTGAGAAAACTGTGAACTATTCGTGGAGTTGCAGGTGTTGGACAAATGAAACTATTCTACGTCTTCGCTAACGTTTCATGAGTATATATCCCTTCTTCAGAGCTATACAATTGAGAAGTTTTGTTGGTTCACGACTACATTGAAACAATGCAATTGTAGTACTGTATAAAACGAAAGTCAACCTACCTTAGGCATAATCAATCGTACAATGTACTTCGTTGAAGGTGTTCGAGATATGCATTGTTTCAAGTCTCCGTTGAACTATAGTTAATGGATCTATTGTTGAAAATAATAATCTAAAAAACGAACGTTTTCTTAACAATTGGCATTTAAGTGTGATCAAAACGATCAGGGGTTAAACATCGATAAGAGTATAAGGACACAAAAGTTGAGTGTAACGAAATGGTTTTCAACATTTACGAATGGCTGGGGATCTGTATACTTTATACATTGAGGAACGTTAATGTTCATCATCGACCGATTTCATTACTTCCATCTTTTTTGTGTCCCTATACTTTTATCGATGTTTCACACCTGATTGTTTTAATCACACTTGAATGCCAATTGTTAAGCAGAACGACATTTTTCAAACCATTTTATTTTCAGAATATTATTTTAACAAAAGATCCATTGATGAAAAGGGAAACATTCCCCAATTGACTTGCAATAATCCATCTCGAACATCTTTCGCAGTAAGGTAGGTTGACTTTTTTACACATATCGAACAATAATTGTATTGTTCCAATGTAGTCGGAACTAACAAAATTCCTTTCATATTATAGCTCTCAAAAAACGAGAAATATACTGAAACGTTAGCGAAATTTTGAGAGAACATAATAATTTGTGTTCTTAACTCAGACCAAGGAAACGTGACAGTTCTGATAAAAAAAAATACGTTACCCTCATGATAGATATTTTTGAAGGTGAAACTAATGGAACCAAACAACTCAAAAAACGACCCAACGAGAAGTTCCAAAATAAAACAATCTTGTAAAAAACTCTTGCATATCAGAAACAGAGGCCATATTATTGAGATGTTACAATTCATATCCTCCGATATACGGCCTTCCCAAAATACACAAAAATGGAGTAGTACCCTTGAGAACAGTGACACCTTCATATGCACTGGCTACATACATAAATCAAGCTTAGTTATTTCCCAATTTCAAATACCACATTTCGAACTCTTTTTCAGCAATAGAGGAGATAAAAAAGATGGTGATACCCAGTGATTTCATATTGATCTTCTTAGATGTAGTTTCCCTCTTTCCCACCATCCCCATGAATCTAGTTTTGGATATGATGAATGAATGTTGGCCTAGTTTAGGAGTTCTAACAGATATTCCTTTCGATTTATTTCTCACCATCATCAATTATTTATTCGTCTCTACTTATTTCAAATTCAACGATATATTTTATCAACATTTTGAGGCACGGCAAAGGGTAGTCCAGCATAGCCAATTAAGTCATGAACCATTCACTAGTTCGAATCATTGATAAGCTATCATTCCAGATACCATTTTCGTTTTGCTACGTCGACGACATTCTAACAGCTATCCGCAGATACAAAAAAGAAGAAGTACTGAACATTTTCAACAACTTCCATCCAAGAATTCAATTAATAAATATGATAATAATGAGTTTATTCAATCTCAGACATGGCATTTATATAAAGAACAAACACATTAAAAGAATACCACAGAAGTAGTGGGAACTACTTGTATGTGGTGTATTGATTTTATCATGGTAGACTCACTCACATAGTGTCTAAGATGGCCTGCAGAGATTCACCCTGGAACATGAAGAAAACAACTGCATTCTTTTCTAGACTCAATGATGATAAGGAATGAAGACGGTAGTTTATTCAACGACCGGTACATGAAACCTAGGAATACCGGCAGTATTCTCAACTTTCTCTCGAACAATCAAAGGTCCGAAACACAGGGCCATATCCCTTAGTGATGATAGATTCCACGAATACAATCTCAAGAAAATTAAATGAATTTTACTTCAAAACCAATATCCCAGATACCTGATAAATGAAGTTTTATACAACCACTCTAATTCTAATATCAATGCGGGTTCCCGTGGAAGTAATAAAAAATTATTCAGATCAACTGAAGTCAAATGACTAACGGAAAAAATCAGCAAGGTTCTAAAAATGATGAATCGTCGTTAGCATTATACAATGACAACAAATTGAAAATAATACCCCCTAGGGTGAAGGATGAGTTACCTAAAGAGTCACAGTCGAACGTTATATACGAAATCAATTGCGGAATTGTGATAGAACATATAATTGGACAAACGAAAACAAGTATTGAATAATAGAGTTAAACAACGCACAGGCGATTTCAGAGACCTATCTCCAAGAACAAATTCACTCCCATAAGCTCACCATAACCTAGGTCATCATTTTGATTTCAACGACACAGACAGATTTATACTACAGTGAGACAACGAACGTAGAAGACTAATTTCTAGAAATAGTTACAGAAATGCAGTCAATAGACGAACAGACATTGATAACCCCAGTAGGATTTACAACATATAATCGCTTTCTCAATCACTTGAATATAACGGTACAAAGAAAAAGATTCCGAAATTGTGAATGTCGATGATGAACATAAACCTTCATCAATGTATTCAGTATATAGATCCACCCAGTCATTTGTAAATGTTAAAAACAATTTCGTTACTTCCATCTTTTTTGTGTCCCTATATTTTCATCGATGTTTCATACCTGATTGTTTTAATCATACTTAAATGCCAATTGTTGAGCAGAATGTTCCTTTGTCAAACCATTTTACATATTAGATAATTATTTTTTAAATAGATCGTAAGACATTAGTTCAAAGTCGACTTGCAACAATGCATATCTCGAACACCTTCAACGAAGTACTTTGTACGATTTGTTACGCCTTAAAGGGTATATCCTAAAAGAATAATTCGAAACATACTTTTGTGATGACCCCATTCATTGATAAAAAAATTACAGTGGGTGAAAATCGTTTTTCTGTTACTTACATTTTTTTGAGCTGAACTTGTTTTTTTACAAATATTGTACAAATTACCCATATGTTTTGGTTTTATGTGTTTGTTCAAGTCCATTCGAATCAAGTTATTACCTGTCGTCCCACATTCCTCCGCTATTTCTTTCATAAGTTTGGACAGAAGTTGGCTATTGGGGTGGCTTCATTCCAAAATTGGTTCACGAACGAAAACACAGCCGATCAATTTTTCCTCATCCATAGCCATGATGAGCGATGTCCAAGGGTCGAAAAATGCCAAACTATATTCCTAGGTGCGGTGTGAGGGTACCACGTTATGCGCGAGGCGAGGGACGGTACGCCGTTGTGGCCTAATCATTTCAATGAATATATTTCTTTCGCTCAGGAAAGGCTATGTACCATGCTAGGTGCGGTGCGCCAATATGGACACACACTTAGGTAGGTTGACTTTCTTTACATACATAACTGCAATTGCATAGTTTCAATGTAGGCGTGAACTAACGAAACCTCTTTTATTTTATAACTCTGAAGAAGAGAGAAATATACTCGCGAAACGTTAGCAAAGACGTAGAATAGTTTCCTTTGTCCAACATCCTACAACTCCACGAACATAATCAATTTGGACCCAATCATCGAAATGTGACTTTCTATTTCTGGGAAGTACTGGTTGTAATTTTCTCCTTGCGTATACATATTCTTCCTTCTATGAGTCAGATCCGTTGTTGCAATATTTTTGAATATTTTTTGACAATAGGAAAACGCAAAATTTCACTTTTCTGATTGCCAATATCCTCCACAGCTTGTCTTCGAATGTTACGAATGGTTCTGAATTAAATTCAGGCCCACTGAATGACTATTTGCTAGACACTTGGCGGTATTGCTCCTCCACTTTTTCTTGCCAATTTCCAGTTCTTCTATAAAAAAAACTTCTAGTTGACTACCAAGAACATAACTTCTTCTCGTGGAATGAATATTTCTTTAACACTCTGCATTGTACGCAATGAAACTTCAACTGCAGTTTTATAAATAATAATTTGTTGGGGAAATATTTTTGAAGAAAAGGAAGGAAGTTTTACGCCACTCCTTCACAATGCAAAACAACCATTGCAATTATTTCATACCAATCATTTTAGAAAGGGGGTTGATGATATTTTTAATATTCCCCACATTAGATAACAGGTAGGTGGGCGTAGGTATCTACCGACAGAGTTTACCTATGCAGTTAACCTCTTTAAACAGGAAAGCTAACTTAATTAATAATTGAAAAAATCTTTATTGAAATTTCTTCATATTGGGTAATGTATTCAGAAAGACAGTTGGAGAAATTACATTTGTAAAATGTTTTTCAATGAAAGTATTGAATAACAAACAAAATGGGTCAAAAAAACATAATATTCTGAAAATGTGAATGAATTAAAAATTCAAACAGTGTCTTTGGTAACAAAAATAATGATGTTATTTACAAAACATCAGAAAATATCAATAAAGAAAAACAATCACAAATACACCAGTTATAAACCGAAAAAAATAAATACAAATTGGCCTTAAATTTCAGCACATTCTCTAGATGCAGATATGCCATTACATGAATTTTTTGACGACTATCTGGCCTCTCTTTTAGAAGAGATCGACTTCTAGATGGTTGATTTTGTGATTTCTTGTTGAAATTTTATATTTTGAATGCAATTGGACGTTTTAGATGCATCATGTTAAAAGTATTTGTATGTTCTGAAATATGATTTGCTTGGAATATTTTTGTCTATATTATTTATATATATATATATATATATATATATATATATATATATATATATATATAAATATATATATATATATATATATATAAATAAATAAATATATATATATATATATATAAATATATATATATATATATATATATATATATATATATATATATATATATAAAAAATAATATAGACAAAAATATTCCAAAGGAAAAATTTCCACAAACACTGACAAAACAGTTAGTTTAGAACCATACAAAATAACGTTTTAACTGTGATGCTATTCTAAGAACGTCCAGATTGCGGATTCAAAAAATATATAATATTTCAACTACAGAAAATGCACAAAATCAACCATCTACACATGGTCGATGCTCTTACTGCTCTAGTAAAAAGAGAAGGGGACCAGATTTAGTTGTCATGAATGCAAAAAATTCATGTGCTTGTAGCATTTATCTGCTTTATCTGCTTATATATATATATATATATATATATATATATATACATATATATATATATATATATATATATATATATATATATATATATATATATGTATATATATAAATATATATAGAAATAAATATATATATGTATATATTTATATATAAATAATGTAAAAATTAATGCCTGCTTTATATAATGGGTAATAAAAAAGAACTAGAGGCAATCGGCGTGTGATCCTAGCGTAGTTATAAGCTGCGCATAACTTGTCCACCATATCAACTCCTCCTTAGGTTTTGTTATTGTCAATTATAATCGATGGTTTACCTGTTTCCACATCAATGGAGTCGTCAAACTGCATAATTGAAAGTAGAATACTTTTTTTGTGGTTTGGGGATGTACGATACCAAGGTACATTTTTATTGGAATGCGAACATAGTTATTATCATCATATCTGGTGGTATTTGCGATTGATATTTTCCAAAAGTGGCTTTAAGCAACAGTGTATGCTCTTGGAGGAGAGTATATGACATGTTTGTTTGGTTTCGATGGTATGTTCACTCGAAAACTACATCGTCCTCTGTATGCCTTTAACATTTAATCGATTGTTGTCTACTGTGAAAGGAAGAAGTATTTTGGTGAGGTATTGTTGAAATCTCCAAGAAACTCTCTGATCGCTGCAAATCTATCATATTCTTGACTTTCGGGTCTTGTTTCTTTATCGTCCAGACGGAGCAAAAATGGCCAACCTACATATTTCTTAACCCTGATTTGAATGAATCAGCGGTATTCTGAAAATTGCTTTTCATCATACCGCCAAGATATAAAAGCCCGAAAAATGCTTTCAGTACATCGATATCTGTCTTCCTCCACTTAGTTCCATCTTTTCCAATCATGCAAGGTATGCGAGTTTCTCTACTCTGTTCATAACTCCCACCTCCATTCAGTTCCCCATCTGTCATGTCCCGTTTACTGTCTGAATTTTCAACGTGAATCTCAATATCATCTTCCTCCAATCACTTTCTTCTGATACGTATACGTCATCCAACATACGTTGAAGCTTCCTTTGTTGTTCTTTTTCACAAGTAAAAGAAACCATATTCACAGAAATCTCTAGAAACAATAAATAATTACAATTTCAACAGAAGAAGAAACAAAAACTCACCCACAGAAAGTAACAACACAGCTAACATCCGTCTCCGAGACTAAATATTCAATAGGACAAGCTAAACAACTCACCTCCACTGTGATTTTGATACTGAGTTCGCTAGCCCTAGAAAATCGGTCAAACGGGTTTGCATTTTCTTCGGGAATAATCGAAAAATTTCTTAGGCGTCGGTCTCAGAGACGCCATGTTAGCTACGGAAGGTTAAGGCACTAAGCGGCTGAGTGTACTATGACCCCCATCGCCAACCTCTTTACACTAACACAAGTTATTTCCGATAAATTGAAGACGTTATCTCCTTGATCTTATCAATAATCAACCTGATATATAATATAATAATAATACAAATATAATGACTTGGATCGAAGCGAGATGAACATTCGATAACTGAGACAAATGAACTCACATGTGCTGGAACAAGGAGCATTCAAAAATAAAAAAATTCAAAACAAGCTTTTACACAAATTCATAAAAAAATAATTATTTAATTGTTCGATTCAAAATCTTGCCGCGCCACAGTGGTCCAAAATAACGAAAAAGCGAAACTAATTCGAATTTTGGTAAAGTTTTTGTATACGCTCCCGATTTTGTGAGGGGGTGAATAAAAGACCAGATAACCTTTTCTCAGAATTGCAGGTAACTAATGCGAAACATTTGCGCTCTTCAGCGCCTCGAAAACGACTATTATATCGTGTATGTTTCTCGGTGTCATACGTGTACTTTTTCTTCCGAATTTGATTAGCTCCAGAAAGAACAGCTCGCGAATAATTCCTGTGAAACTCAGATGAAAAGTCAATCAAGGTATGAAGTTTTTATTCCATGTTTGATAAGGTAAATTGGTCGATTATTCACTAAGTTATCAATAGTTATTTTATTTGCTAATAGTAAGAATGCAGTGAGTATATTTTCAACTTTCGATAGACTCACAGAAAATGCCCCACACCTCCCCGTTCTGTAGAAATATCTTAGCCTGAAGTATCTATAAAAACATATAAAAAATGTGCTTGCTCATACTTGCACTTTCTCAAAATACTTAATCAATTGTGAACATCTGCAAGAGTGTATCAAAAATGAATTAACACCTCATTATTTTGTAAGAAATCGACTTTTTTGCTAGAATGTGACTGTCTATATTATAAATAATATTTCAAGAAGATTTTCGGTACTGATTTTGCTAATTAAAGTTGAACATTCAAAAAGTCATCATTTGAAACATTTGATCTGATACTCCTTTTGAAACCAACCCCTTTGAGACAAATTTTCCTATGGATCTCGTGAGTTTGAAAACAATTCAGTGAAAAGAAGGCTTACATCTGATTTTATTGTTGAATACCCCTAAATACCACCCCTTCATGACACGTTTTTTATATTTTTCCCATGACTCTCGTCAGCTTCAGAAGCAATTCCGCGCGCGAAAAAATGGCTCGAATCTGATTTTTGAACCACTTCTTTGTGACAAGATTTTTTTAAATATTTTTCCCATGATTCTCGTCAGTCTTAGAAGCACTTCCGCGAAAAAAGGCGCAAATCTGGTTTATTCCTCATACCACCCCTTTTAAAAACCCCACCTTTGTGATATTTTTTTGATTTTTCCCGTGATTCGCGTTATCCTTGAAATCAATTCTGCGAAAAAGCGTTGAATCTGGTTATTTTGTCCATCCACCCCTTTTAAAAACCACCTCTTCGTGACAAGTTTTTTTGTTATTTTACCATGATTCCCGTCAGCCTTCAGAGCAATTCCGCGAAAAGAAAGTCTCATAACTGTTTTTTTTTCAACTACCCCTTTGGGACATAAACAAATTTGATATTTTTTTCTTAATTTCTGACAGTCAAAGAGGCGATTGAGCAAAAAAAATTAATTGTTTCCGTTTTTTTGTCATGGGGACCAATGTGCGCGCTGGAATATCTATTTCATATTTGTGGCAAGCTTTTATATCTGGTACTTACAGGATAACCTAGGGCGAACAATTAAAGAAATATTTTTCTTCTTTTTAGTGCATTCGTATCAAAGCTTGTCTAATTTTTATTATCATTTTCATTCAATTCTGTCAAGTCATTCATGAAATCCTTCATCTTATTGAATTCTGACAAAAATTTATAATCTACGACCCTAAAAAACCCACATACGAATTTTGAATGGAATCGGGCCATAATAACAAAACACGTCGCCATATTGGAGCCTCCATATTGAATTCATTAATTTTGACAAAAATATGATGTTTGACCCCAAAAACACCCACACACCAATTTTGAATGGAATTCGGCTATAATCCGAAAACTCATCGCTATCTTGGAGCCGCCATTTTGAATTTGTGGATTTTAACAAAAACATCATGATCTCCGACCCCAAAAGTCCCAATTTTTATTGGAAACTACAAAACTCGTCGCCATACCACCATCTTAAATACATGATTCGTGATCTCTCTCCCCGCAAACCCCCACATACCAATTTTCAGTAGAATCGAACCATAATCACAAACTGGAGCCGCCAAATTGTTTTTTTCTCTAGCATAATGTATTCTCACCGGAATTAGGAACGCCTGTCAAATTTCACGTCAATCGGGCAACTTGAAGTGGGTCAAAATTCACTTGCAAGATTTGAACTAAACATATATACAAATGTGAAGCTAAATAGAAGCTTGTATTTTTGTGCATATCTCAGAGATGAACTCGTCAAATAGAAATTGTGCCCCAGAACGCTGTTTTGAATGACATAGTTTGCCAATATTGATCTGAAAATATAAATTTGGGATTTTTTTTAATGATAGAAAGCCGCCATTTCATAACGACGTGGCCGAATGGACCCAAATTTGAACATAACCGGGATATAGAACTCAGGATGAATCTTTATATAAATAAATAATCATTTGCAATTCATATGACTATGACTTCAGTAAGATGCCTAGAAACCCTGGTGTATGTACTGATTCGATTTTGTTTAGACTTTTTAGTAGAGATTCTCGCGTCCTACTTCAAATTTTTCACAATAGATGGTGACAAATTGACATAGTTCAACGAATTGGATCTGTTTGGCCATTACAAAATGCATTCGCCAACCTCAGGCAACCTGCACACTGATGTGGAATACGGACATGTAACTTATGAAACTTCCAACCAATTGGAAAATTTGAATGCTTTTCAATCCGATTGAGGTTATGATTTGTGAATTGTTATTTCTGCAAAACTCAGTTATAATTACCAATGTTTTGTATTCATTGAAATGAATCGTGTTTGTATGTTGTGTGGTCAGTGGTCAGTCACAGGCTGTCAATTTTTTGCCACACCAAAGCAGGTGAGTGAAATTGCTAATATAGGTTACACATTTTAAAAGTTTATGGAATCAATAAGTGGGACTTTTTCTCTGATAATTTTCCATAACTAATTCTAAGGATTTTGTTTGCACTTCATATGAATTAACGACAGAGCTTAGAATGTATTGACGCATAATATATTCCATTTTCGAAGTACTCTTTGGAGTTCAAATCGAAGCCTGGTCCTAAAAGTTTCGATTGTGATATATATATATATATATATATATATATATATATATATATTAGTTTGATTTTTGGGTAAATTTATAGTCTCCAACGATTTTCACAATTTTGGGTTACCTACTTGCACAATCTCTCACTGAGCACAAACTTTGTTCTCCCAATTACTTCAGGAGATACGACGACCTTTCCTATGTCAATAAAGGTATTTTTTTAACTCAAATTTAACGTTCAAAGTCGTAGGATTATGGACACCAATACGATGTGTCTTCCAACTTATGGAGGTTATGAAAACAAACATAACTTAAAGGTACGAAAATACCGTGTGAAAAATGATCGAAATATAGCCCCAAAAAAGCAACCCATATTGATTATATTCACTTAAAGTCTGAAATCGAAATTGATATTCAAAATGAACAGTTGAGTTATTCGTTGTTGGGAAATATATGCACTCATTGAAGTTCAAAAGAAAAATTCTCACAGTTCAATGTATTAAACCAAAAAATATTATCATTTGCAATTGCTGAATAGATCAACATTACATGTAATAATGCTTATAAATTCCTCAATTAATTAACAAAATCTCACAATACCCTTTCAAGAGATATACTAAATAAACAAGATTCATTGATTGTAGGAGGAAAATTTACTTTATGACTATCTACGACTGCGTGTCACCATGATTTCCAAGTGGACAATAATAAATTAGCATTCATAGCACTTTCTCAGAAATTTTAAATTATATTCCTCAGTAGTTTGAGAGAGTTGAATTTAAGTGACCGTTCGTAAGTTGGAAAATCTAGCGAGCAACATGATACAAGGATAAAAGTGAAAAAAATATATGAAAGAGGGGAGCGAATAGTCTTAATGAAAAAAATAAATAAACAATTGGTTTTCTCTGAACACAAAGATTTGGAGAATGTTTGGTTTCTTCTTTCATCTCAAAAAATTATTTTCTTGGCACCGCCTTTGTAATCAATTGATTTTGGGGCATTCAATTTAATTCCCAAACTAAAAATGATAATGACACATATTAAATATAGGTATAGACAACATATTTTTCACCAAGAATATTTATTGATGATTTTTTTATACCATTTTTTCTCTTTATTCCCAAACAACACACACTAGTTATATTTTATTGAACCTACTTAAAACTCCAAGACAACCATTGGATTCCAGAACCAGTTTCAGAAAAGGCTAGCATGAGCAAACCAAACCAAATTCTTGAACACTCAAGGCAATACTTCCTGTCATGTGAAGGATTCCACAAAGACCTTTTCAAAATGTTGATGTGTTTGTTGAAAATGTGTTGTTATTCAGTCAGAATGAATGATTTTGCTCAGAAGCTTTGCAGGCTATGCTAGAGCGAGACAGAGATGTGGCAAAGCTTTTTATTCAAAAAATGAGCTACGTCTGAAAAAAAAAATAACCAACCTTTGGACATATATTTTTGGGAAAAATCAATGAAATGAGATGTAAAATAATAATAAATGTTTATTGAACCCAAGAAACATAAATAATCTTAATCTATTACATATATAATACAACTGAAATAAATATTTCAATGTGATTTGTATCAGAATTCAATAGTAATGATGAAGGGGTAATGCATCAAGGTTATTCAAATTTATTTTGAATTACTTTTACCCAAGATCATATTAAAAATGTTGGGAAAATCTGTAGAGAGCCCGAACCTCTTGCAATTCAACAGGAGGGGCTTCCATTTCCAATGCATTTTAATATCATATTTTATTATAATGTATTATAGATATTTTTTGGAGTTTTTCAGAAAACCTTTAAAAATTTATTTCAATATTTAATTGGACAAAACAACAGTTTCCTTTGGCGGATTGTATCCAAAACATGATTAATCCCTTATCCCTATGGATAATATATATTTGAAATGAAAATGATTATTTAAAAAAAAGGAACTTCATATCATTTTTAGTGATATCTCAAATTAAAAAAGTAATTGAGGAATTGTGCTTCTCGTTTCATTGTAATTCATTAACAGAGTCATTCAAAATTCTGAATTACAAATTTAGATTATATTCAACTTTGCATTAATTCAAAAAGCCCTATTTAGCAAATCATTGTGAAGTTAGCGGCCATTTTCTGGCAGCCGTTTTTATCTGGCGGCCAAATGATCAGTGACGTCAGGGTGATTCAAAATTCCTTCGAATTTTCAACCAAATCGGATGGCTGAAGACTTGGAATTGCAATGGGAATTCAATTTAACAGAAAATGGTCGAACACAACACAAATGAAAAACTTAAGAATGATATACTAAGATATATTTGATATGTTTTTAGATAAAAAATCGAAATGCACCCTCAAATATGTTTAGCCAAGTGGATATTTGGAATATGTACTACTGAAAGGCTATATATAATGTTTCTTGACATGTTTTTTGGGTAACCTTCCACAGTCTGAAAATGAAAATATAATCAGGAAAATCAGTTGAAAAAGCGAAAAAGACGGCAAGAAAAAATCCATATTATTCAAACAATTAAAGGAGATTCAGAAGATTTTAAGAACGGGGGCAGATATAGTCCCCGAAACGTCAATCAAAAACTATATAGAGAAGTATCTTTTGAATTTTTACTATTTTTATAGGCATATTAAGGGAACAAAAAGTTTACTGACCAATCGAATCATTTTTTCTATTGGAAATATAATTTGGTGAACGCAGTAACTTATCGGGGTGAACTAATTAGTTTGCCCTTTCTACACTTGTATAGATTTTCCTGATTATATTTTCATTTTCAGACTGTGGAAGGTTACCCAATAAACATTGTTCCTCCACAAAAAACCACATTCATTCAATGCTATATTAATGATTTACCAAGAGATGATTGATTTGCAGGCCGTCGAAGGAGTAGTTTATATTTGTGCATCGAAAAAAATCATAACCCACCCTCAAAAATGTTTAGCCAGGTTCATCAATCATCCATTGGTATATCTTTATATAACATAATATCTATATCTTTATATAACATAATATCAAGTTTTCCATTTGTTTTCGACATTTTCTGTTGAATTGAATTCCCATAACAATTTCAAATCTTCAGCCATTTTATCTTCTTTCCTCTTCTGACTAAACTGTATCTGCAAGGTTCAATTTCCTTGATCTGTAAAGAAAAATAAAATAAGTTTGCAAGAATGATCTTACTACCCAAATTCTTAAAAATAATGTAAAACATGTAGAGTTAAAAACAGAATACGTTACATAACATCAAACAAATACGATTAAAATCAGACATCACAGCATTGTCTAAACATGAAAAGGAAAATCAACGTAAATTCGATTTTAACAAGGTTGAAATTTTGACAAAAGAAAAAAATAGTAATGAAAATAAACTGCTCTTTACATTTTCACACGAAAAAGTCTTGCATAAATTATAACAATACAGCCCAGCACATACTACAACTGAATATGTCAAACACTCCAATGTATTTAAAAAAAAATGGGAAAAAACGATAACAGATAAAAACAAACTCGATAATAGCAATCTCAGATATTCAACAATGTTCATTCCAATTGCGGAATATGAACACGAATTGATTTGTTTGAAACTATGAACAGGATGTTCATGAGATCAGATGTGGAATCATCTGCGACTGAAAGATAAACTTAAGTCACTATCTTCCATCGTTCAAGATAACCTCTTGTGGGGTATTCATGTTGAAAAGGGAAACATTCTCAATTGAATAGAAAGATTTTTCTATGAATTGAAAAATCCACGATAAAAATGTTTTTGTTTTTTTTAATGTCCACCAGAAAACAACTACTTTCCCGGCTAAAGCCACGCTGGACAATGAACTTCATCTGATATATATTCTGAAAATTTGCATTTTTATTCAGATAGTTATTTGATTTTCTATTCCAGTCTTAATTGAGAACTCATTGAGTTAGGGTCCTTTCAGAATATCTATCAGATGGAGTTCAATGTCCAGCGTGGCTTTAGCCGGGAAGTAGTTGTTTTATGTTAGACATTCACAAAAATACTTAATTTTTATCGTGGATTTTTCACTTTACAGAAGAATCTTTCTATTCAATATTCGATTGAGAATGTTTCCTTTCAACATGAACACGAATATTGAAAGAATAACTGTTAAATTATATTGTAAGTTTTGAACGTCTCTTTGAATTTTAATCATATTTGTTTGAGATTATGTAACGTATTATGTTTTTAACTTTAGATGTTTAACATTATTTTTAAGAATTTACCTGAAGATGACATACACAATGTTTGTTGAAATGTCGTATCAAATAAAAAATACATATACTGACTATGGCCCTTATGTGGTCAAGAAATTATAAAATATATATATTTGATCCTGATATATTTTTTTTTTAAGAAAAATTCCAACAATGTACAAAAAAAATTAATGACTTCCATTCAGACAACAAGAAATACCCCAAATTTTATTTCAATTTAAATTTAAGGTTTCACCTGTCAGAGAAGAACACCAAAAACTCATTCAGAGTAAAAACTTTAGAAAATCATAATTCAAGAAAAAAATTAGATACATTTCAATCTAAGAGTGGTTTTCCATCAAGAATTTGATAAATATATACTTTTTATTTCATACTCAATAGGACAAAATGTTCAGCAGAGATTTTTATAGTAGAAGCTGTAAATGATTATATATCTAGGTGAATCATTATTTTGATGTGATGCAAAGATATTTGGTATATGCAATATGTGTATCAAATAAGGTGAAGATCGATCAACCACTAAATATAAAAAAAACAATTCCAATAATTATTGAACGTCAACCAGAAATTTAGATATATTTTTTTAATATACCACGTTTATAAAACGGACTAAAAAGACATCTTAATGAGATGATGACAGAGACATATGGCAAATTTCGGGTTTATTTCATTTAGTTTAAAATCGATTGTCTTTACTATTATTATTATTATTACAGACAAACAGACATACATGAAAGCGAGTTGATATTGCATTGTCTTCCAGTATTGAGCTATGTTTGAAGATCAAGTATCTCATCGGGAAGTTAGTTTAAAATGGATTGCTATTATTATTACAAGATTTGTACCGAAAGGAACAGACAACGAAAGCGAGTTAATATAAACATGCCAAAATATATAAAATGAACCCTTTAATTTGCTTGTTTTCAATACCAGGGAAATGTATGTGTCATACTATTTTCTGTATTCTAACGATGTTTAGTAGGTTATTTATTAATTTATTTGTAATTCATTTAGTTGTTACATTGAGTGACTATTTGAAAAGATTAAATTCAGTGCTCATTGACTCATCGATCATTCTGTTGGTGCTAAGGAGATATTGTGTAATCCTAACCTCACTTTTTGTTCCGTTAACGTTCTACAGACAAACAGACATACAGACAAGAAAGCGACTTAATATTGCATTGTCATCTAGTTCTGAGCTATGTCTGAAGTTTTAAAACTCACCAGGAAGTTAGTTTAAAATCGATTGCAAGATTTGTACCGAACAGACACGAGAAAGCGAGCTAATATAAATGTGGTAAAAATAAGTCATTCTGAGAACCTCTACAACTATAAATTATCACCCAGTAGTGTATGACAAAATATACCTCAAATGATCCTGTGTTGTCAAGGACGTATTGGCTTTTCTTCATCCACCAACAGGACAGGACATAGAAATACTGAATTTTCCCTAGATATGCTGAATTTTATTTCATATGCGGAATTTGCCTCCTGAAAATTTCAAGAATCATTAATTTCCACACTGTGTCAAGTGAAATATAAAACACAAATGTACCTAGTAAAGTTTCGATGGGAGTAGTGGTTTTGAGCCGGGACTGGGTCCTCCTCATCCATGACCTTGACCATGTCCTTGACCTTGACGCCTAGCCGCCCAATTGCAGCCCATTGCATTTGATCCTCACCTTTCCCTGTAACCTTGAGATGGAAAGGTTGACGGTCGTGTATCATTGACATTGAAGTGCCCTGGTGATAGTGTGGTGTTTGCATGACCTTGGGGATTCATTTCTCGTTGACCTTGTAACACTAGTCGATGGGAAAGGGATCGCGCATTCATTTCAGTATGCATGAACTAGCATCAGCGTCACAGCTTACTTTTCA
>JAFIRS010007976.1:0-20422 GCA_018342105.1 Gonioctena quinquepunctata | reverse complement strand
AGAGCCGTCCTATTAGTCACTCCAAACAATCAAATACGCCCTTCGCTTCAATTGGAATCCTTGGAACAATCTACTGGTAGTATGAGGGGAGTAAGCTCTAGTCCATTCGAGATTACCAATTACTTGGTACCTAAAAAAGGCAAAAGCGTAGAACTGATTTCCAATGAAAAAAATCAGTTCCCAATATTCGGAACAGATGTTACGTTAGCCACAATATGTACTATGAATGATTTGTCAAAATGGCCGAAATATCTATCTTTAACCTTCAAAAATTACCATGCAGTATTTCCAAAATTCTAATATTACAAGCATAAGAAAAAACAAGAGAATGCTAATCAGCTACAATATTAATTAAAAGATAAAGAGAATAATATTACTCCAAACTCCAGCAATGAAACTTATTTCATCTATAGATTGTACGCAACAAAATCAACTCACCCCGTACACCTGCCTATCTCGACGTTCAAATCAAGAAAGAGAACGATTATCCTTTCGGTTCGACGAAATCATAGTTCACCTGTTTTTCATTCTAGGATTCTTTTTTATTATAAAAACACTTGGAAAAAACCAAACGCTCGACAAACCCGATCGACACGAAAATGAAATGTCACGGTCACACTGTCAAAATACCATTTTCTAGGGACAATAATGATCGCACATTCTTCACGACCTGAGCGCAGTGACTACTGACCCGTATTAACCGGAAAAGTTATGAGAAATTGGTTATGTATAAGGAAGTAACGAAAAATTCGTTACAAACTTGCGTGGAGAGGAAATGAAGGAGGGTCATGCTTGAATCACTATTTTCAAAAATAAAATGAGAATAATGATACTTTAAGTGAGAGAATACAATATAATCCTATTTTTAACCGACGAAACCAAAAAGGAGGAGGATCTCTAGTCGACGCGTATATTTTTTTGATATATGACCACGCATAACTTTTTACTGAGACGTCCGATTCCCATTTTTTTTTTCTCAATGGATATGGTGTATTTCGAAGTTGGTCCCATCCGAATTGAAAAGATGAAATTCACCCCTGAAGGTAGCAAAATCAAGAATATTGATCACTCACCCTCTGAATTCTGGTCCGTTAACCGATTCTATCAGGCATAACTTTGTACTGGGTTTTTCGATTCGGATGATTCTCCCTTCGATAGATAGGGTATACCTCATAGTTGATCATATTTGGATTTCAAATGGAATAATCCACCCTAACGGGTAGAAAAATAGGAGAATATTGATTTTTCACTTGTGAACATTGGCACACATATGTAGATGACAATGACAGATCGCTATTGTCATTATTTTTGTTCTCCCACATCCGTAACAATCATGATATTCTATGAGAGGATGGAATGATATACAAAGTAATGAAATAAACCAACCAGAACAACAAAAATAATGTATATCACAACAGATAGTAAAAGTAGATAATCACATTATTTAACTAGTAATAGTTGAAGTGAGGTGGGTAAGTAAGTAGTTAAGAAGTAATCAAAAATCAAGTAGGTAGTAATTGGTAGATTTCAGCCACAAAAAATCTAAAATAAAATTTTTTAACAAAAAATTAAACCGACGAAATACGGAACTGAATAGTAAAAAATAAAATAGACCTTCTTAGTCTCAATAACTGAGCTCCATAACTGATGTAAGTAACTTATTTTGAGTCGGCGCCAAACGAACAATGAACGGAGATCATTATATCACTACAAAAAAATGATCAGAATGTCACCGCGCAACTCGATGCCATCATTTTACGCCTCACCTAATTCATTTGCTTGTTTGTTTGGCGCCGACTCAGAATCACGAGAACATCAATATTAAAACAGATAGGTTATTTCTGACACTAAATCCTAACTGGAGAAAACAGAAAACCCTTGGCTGGTACAAAAATATGCCAATTGGAGTGCATGAAATTGGTAAATAAACCAAAAAATCTGCAGAATTGGCAAATTTGAATATGACGAACAAAACATTTTTAAATCATTCTCACCGAGCCACTGCTGTTTCACAATTAGCAGAAGCAGGTGTATCGGAACAAGCACTTAATAAAATAACAGGACATGGTAATAGCAATTCAATCAAACCCTTACTACAGTCAGATGAACAATATCACCAAAACATAATGAATGAGATGAGATCCAATTTTTGAAACGCTACAGGTTCAAGTGATAACATTTTCGGTATTTCCAATACTTCAATGAGCAGTAGCCACGTTTCCAGCGCAGAAAATAACCCAGTTAAAGAAACGTAGTATATAATAATTGTAATAGTAATTGTACCAATTTGTAGTTGTATTTGAATAAATAAATTGTTGATATTTACCTATTTCACTCAAAAAATAATCGTATCAAATACAATACGTACTTCAAAATGAATACGGTTATACATCTCAAGCTTCCTGCATAATTACAAATCGTGTCAGTTTGACAGAATAATCCTCCCGCTCCGCGGTTGGATTATTTGAACTGTCAAACTGACACCCTTTGTAATCATGCAACAAGTTATCGATGTATAACCTGATTATTTTGAAGTATTTTTAGTATTACTACTGAATATATCCTATGAAAGTTAAAATTTTTGAAGTAAGCTATGAAAATGACAACTATATTATATTTGTTTAGTGACATTTCTTTGATGGAATAATCAAATAATTATACAAGAAAATATAACAAAGATTTATTTAGGAAATTTAAATAACACGATAACTCATAAAATATGTTCAATGTCTCCACCATTATTGTCAATGCATAATTTATTTTCAAATTCTCGGAATATTCAGATATGAATGGTATAATCATCTCGCATGAGTTCAATATTCACCTACCCGCTTCAAGCCTTCCTATACTCCAGCATGGACGAGCTTTCAATAACTGGTCCACTTCCCAAATTAACTGCCAAATGAATGATTGAACAAGCTCATTGAACTGCACATAACAACTGATTCATGAAGAGCGAGAGACACCGATATCCCCTTTGATATTTCAAAGGTAACCCAATTGAAACGATATATCATCTATTTCCCGTATAATCCAATAAGCAGAATTCAGATGGATCGATTGAATTCCATCCAATAGAACTAACCCTGATACCTTGAAAAAAAATCAATAATGATGATTGGGAATCTGGAATTATCAATTATTATTATGCTGGTGAAATATTGAATCATGAATCACTTTGTTCAATCGATTTTATGGAATGGAATACTATTGAATGATTCGGTGGATGATTTGAGTATTCAAGTTTATGAAGGGCGATACTGGGTGCGGAAAATTTATAAAAAATAAGCATCGTCCTCACAATATATAGATGTTTTAGATTTTCAGAGATCTGAAATCGTTCAACAACCAACAAACACTCTGTATGGTATAACATTGAAATTCATACTTCCTCAGTACTGAATACACGTTCCAAATAATGAAATACAACCTGGTTAATAAATGCGTTAAAACTGACGATGAGTTTCCTCAATTTTATAAAGTCCCTGTATTAAGAGACTGAAATTTCAAGAACCTAACTAGTTCAAGATGACTTTAAGATGAACAACAACATTTTCATATGAAATGATCTGTCTAAACTAGTAACAAAATAAATTCAGCTTGATCCAATCACACTGTAATATAATATCAAATATTTTAATAATCTACCAATCTAAAACAATTAAGAAATCTATGGTGAATGAACGAGTATCATTCCAAATCCATTTCACAATTCATTGAAGTCAAATGCTCTATACATACTCTGGAACAAATTATCTGAAACTCTATTAATTGAGAAGATGAAACAATGAGAAAAACTTATATTGGTGAATGAGCCCATATCATTCCACGAAACTGGATATATGATTCAAAATATTGAGTAGCTATTCACACACACTGTATGAAAAAAAATCAATTTGATTCAATTATACACTATAATAATTTTAGGTATAGATTCGCATTACAATACAGCAAAATATTTCGGTATGTATTCCGAGTGATAGAAGTCTAGCTTTTATCCATAATATAGATAACTGGAGATTGTATATAGAGTAGTTCAATTTATGTTTTGAAAAACCACAAATGACCATACCCAGAAAAAATGGTAAAAATTTCATAAAGGACAGTTTCACTTTGGAAAGAGATTTCGTAGAATATTAAATGATGCCATTCAATTTAATAATAGTGAAAGGAGATCTGATGGGCCAAATTAACACAAAAACACAAAATACAGCTCACTATTTTTTTTGTCTGTTACAGTTGCTGGTTCACTCACAGGATTTCAATCAAATTCTGAATGATGATTGTTAATTATTGATTCCTCCAATATTTTCTTTAGTTATTATTCCAGCAATTAAATAATGCCGCGCACTTTCTAGATGAACCATCTTTCGTTCCGCTAATTTTCTAACACTGCTAGGACTTAATTCTTCTCTAACTACATCAACCATTGAGAATTGGTATATAGAACTCAAATAGAAGGCTGTGAATGAGAGGGAATAAATAAATTTCTGGCCATTTTTATCATTCTCGTTGATGACGCCCCACGCGCGATTTTTCTACCGACATAATAGTTCGTGATGGCAGTTTTCATTCATATTCATGAGATTCTATTATAGAACTCGCGGTTCAGATAAGGGTAAAAAACCAAGAGTTGTTTTTGTTTGGGTTATTTCATCTTCAAATTTATTACGTCCTATGATATATTTATTAGCTGTATATATAGGATAAGTAGAAAGTACACCTTCCTTGAAAAAAAAATTTTTTTGGACCAACTATATTTTTATTATTTTGAAATGTTTAGTTCATATTGCTACAAAAGCGTGTTACTGTAGATTTTTTAAACCATAATTTCATTTGCTAGAAACGAGTTCTTCTAAATTTTCCAACAACAAGAGAAAACTCATCGATTACTCCATCCACATGGAAAGTTTTCAATAACTCTTGTTGAGAGTAGTTGTTAGGGCGGTCGATATGGTTCTTCAGCCTCTCCGTAACTCAACCTATAATCTTTCGTACATAACTTTCGGTGAGAGTACTGAGACCGTACCAGTGAATTCATTAAATCTTCAAAATGCAAATTGGGCATTTTCACCAGTGGTTTCACCAAATCTTGTGAATTAGCCTTTTTTTTCAACGATCTTGGTGAGATTAGTCATAGCTATCAAGTTATTGTATTGTCATCAGTTTCTAATACATTCGCAAAATTTCAAAGGATCGTACGTCCGGAAGCGGGTGAAAATTAATTTCAAAGGTACATACATACAGGTGAAGCTCATTAAACGTGTAAACAGAAATAAATTATTTTGATGAATCCATATTTTTTCACATACCTATACGTACTACAAAGTGGTAGGGATTGTGAAATATTAGTTTTTAAGATTCTTGTATTGGCAGGGTGGCACAAAATCTACTCGCATTGCATTGCTCTCTAGTAATAGCACAGTTGAACTGATGAGATTTGATTGAAATATGAAAATATACGCTCATGACACACAGAAATGAATGCTGATGATGTAAAGGTGGGCGCCTGCAGCATTCCTCATCTCTCCAAGGAAGAAATGAGTACCTATCTTTCGACCTAGCTCAGCCCCGCCCTTCAGAGAGAATCAGAGATCAAGATACTCCCAATCAGCGCGCTAAGTGATCCTAGCTACCGTTATATCTGAGTCACGGTGGGGCCACTTGATAAGACAAACTACTGGCTATGGGATGTCAGTACCCGAGAGGGTTAATGCGCCGCTCCTCGCCGAGTCAAGCAGGGACCCATCAGGTGAAAGACTCCCCCGTCTCTACTGAATTGCGGTATTGTTTTACATTCTACACTATTCACCACCACGCCCCCCAGAGTCTGAAACCATGTGGAGAGGCACCGGCGAACCGGTTCCACTGAAAGCGCCAGGATAATTTACTTATAGCGATGGGTTTGGAGTAAGAAATGCATTAGAACAATATTTCCGCAACGGAGGTCCTCTTGGTGGGCAGAACCAACGTATTCATAGAATAAGTAGTTAACTAAATGGCCGAAAAAAATATGTATAATTATTAAACTGAATTTTCTTAGCGTTCCTTTTTACTTCATTGGAAACCTCTCCTCAACAGTTTTCTCTGATTTGCTGATCCTTGTGGACCCTATGATGCGCATCCTATAACGCCCTGAATTTTCGTACGCAATGAATTGATATTTCGTCTATCAAAAATATAATCAACACACTCTGACGGCGCGTTCAGACTGGTCACTCTGGCAGTCAAGACGCGACGGTGCCGCAAATTTGAACGCCCAAGGCAGACCACACTCATCCCAAAACATTGAATCAGTACTCCGCCGTCGACGGCCGCCATCGACGGTGACTGTCGATGGCCAAAACCAGACCATACCTCTACCGTTCGAGTGAGGGCTTGCCATGGCTTTCGCCCTAGCTACAGAACACGCTACTATGTTACCGTTAGGGGGACTTGGACTTGCTCAGAGGTGTCTGGGATCATCACAGGTACTTCCCTCACGCCGGACTTGCCACATGGCGGGACTAGGCCCGACGCTCATGACATACGGGGCGGATTTTTCCGATCCGATAATTTAACGTCGCCGCTCAAAAAAATGTAAGCGATTACCCACATGGAAAATTATTCAACACTGTCTCACGAGTAGGCTGGTATGTGCAGTATTTTCATCTTCAAATCACTTCAGTTTATCTGTGTTATGAACAGAGAGCAATGCAATGCGAGGGAAAAAATTGTGCCACTACAGAATATGGTCACTGCCAATTCAGTGATCTCAAAAACGAATATTTTACGATCCCTAACCCTTTCGTACATATAGGTATGTGAAAGAATATAGATTCATCCAAATAATTTTTTTTTGTTTACATACGCTTTGTTAGCTTCACCTGTATGTATGTATATTTGAAATTAATGTTCACCCACTTCCAATCGTCCGATCATTTGGAATTTTGCACACGTATTGATGGCAATACAATAATTTGATTGCTATGACCTCTCTCACTAAGATCGCCAGGAAAAAAGGCTCATTCACAAGATTTGATGAATTCACAGGTGAAAATGCCCACTTTACATTTCGAAGATTTGATGAATTCACTGGTACTGTCCCAGTACTCCCTCCAAAAGTTACGTACTAAAGATTATGAGTTAAGGTACGGAGAGGCTGAAGAGCCATTTCGACCGCCCCACAATCTATTTTCAACAAGAGTTAGTTGAAACTTCTTTTGTAGATGAATTATTTGTTGAGTATTCTCTTGTAGTTGGCAAATTTTGAAATGTGATTTTCTAGCAAATGAAATTATAGTTTGAGAAAATCTATAAATAACGCTTTTGTAACAATATAAACTAAAAATTTCAAAATAAGAATAAAATCATCGACCAAAATTTTTTTTTTATGTTACTTCCCATAATGACTCCACTAATCCATTCGAAATGAGGTAATTTCCAGGCTAATTTCGAGTCCATTCTGTTAAACATTCTGTTTTAGCAAGTACATCTTATTGGCCATCTATTTCTATTGTAAGTTATTTCTATGTAATGTTAGTTGTAGCTTATTCAGGGAAGTATCTGGGCGTGCTTTGAGTATATCTCAAACAAGTGGAAAGGGCCTAGACGTATATGTCAGGTCTTACCAATGATTTATTGCCTACTTTGCCATCCGGAAACGTTTCAATTTTACTTGAGACGGCCTTCACGCAGTGGTTGGAGGCTAACTCGAGTTTATCTACAGAAAACATATACTCGCCATTGAAATTCAGAGCTGAACTGCGGATAATAATAGTTTTAGAGGCTCACTGTTGGTGTTTACATTTTTGGTTAAATGATGACTGCGATTCATCTCATCATAAACATATGTCTTTCTATATTTCGATCAACTCATCATTCCTATCTCATAAATGTCCATTTGCCACTCGTGAAATTAATTTTTATCAATCGAATACATTGACCTGACTAACATCCAATTATTCAGTCTTTATATCGAAATAATGGATACATGGGGAGATAATGATCACCAGAAAATCAACAAATATATAATAATTGTCACTCAAACGTTGAAATGGGTCGTCGAGTATTGACACAATTCGACGCTCGCGTTGCTATCATAAAGGCGAATTTTCAGGCAATGAAATATAAAGGTCTGCTACTGTAATGTCTCTCTCATAATTCCTTTTAATGGCTCGCTCGGCTGTGGTAATGTGGAAATATTGCAGACTCATGATTTCTCCAAGTGGGACAGTTTGATTCAGGTTTCACGATATAAGCAGAAAGTTTATGAGCATTCGAATTAATAGTAACGGAATTGATATTTCGCGAAGTTTCCTTGGAATTTATGTGATTTGTATTCAGATGTTCATGGGTGGGGTTGAGTTCATTGATCACATTGAAATGAAGTTGGTTAAGTGATAGTTGAACTTCAGAACATCTCCTTTCTTCTTCTTGATATTCTTCCCGATCATTCTGTTCTCATCTACTCGTGTTCATAAAATTATCTGTACCTTTATTTTGGGATTTACAAATTGAGAAAGGTTGGCAGTTTACGAAGATGGTTTATATTTCACACTGTTACATTTCTATATTTTCAACCCTTTTAACTCAGTGAATGTCTATATTTCATGGGTAGGTGATACTTTGGCAATCATTTACTGAAATAATATACAAATAACAACGTTCTCTCATTCGCTTACTTTGCACTGGAGATAACTTCATAGGTCGAAAGCGCACTTCGACAATCAAAATAAGAATTGCACGTAACACAAAACTCAAGACTATTGGTTCTGACCGCATCACACAGTACTGTTACTTCAAAGCGATAGTTTGACTAGGACACTAGGGTTCCTTACTTTGCATTATACAGGGTGTCCCTGGACTTCCTTTTTTCCTTCCGAAAATGTATAGATGGGGTCAAAATATCATCAGTACTTCATATAACTTTTGTTCCTAAAAGCCTTCGTTACCAAGTTACGGTCCCTCAAAGTTACAAAATGAAAAATGTTTTTCTTTGATAACTTCCAGAGTGAATATTCAAAATCATCTAAATTTTGGTGATTGACTAAACAAACGAATTCCTCCGATGAGCTTTCTTGCAGGACTCAGTTGTTTTGCTATAAAGTCAGGAACGGACTACCCCCGATGGTCCACACCCCAAAACTTTGAAATGACAGATAATTTTTCAATAGTTTTCAACAAAATGAGGTTACGTAGACAATTTCTATATTTTGAAATGTTTGAAATGCATTAAAAGCAACTTGAAATCCTTTGATACCAATGCTTTTTCGCATGCTTACAACACACGTGGTCTCCTAAAAATACCAAACCACAAAACCACGAAAATGCTCCTCTCTACAAAGCAATGAGCTTCTACAACAAATTGCCAACGGCAATAAAAAATTCTGAATGTGATAGAATATTTTTCAACAGAATAAAATTTTTGCTGATTGAAAAAGGTTACTATTCCTATCAAGATTATTTGGATGATTCATTATTGTGAATTATTTGACTTTCAATTAATTATTTCACTTTTAATATGTTTGTAGTGTGCTGTCATCCTACTTGTTCAGTGATAAAGCTTCAATTCAATGATTTTAATTATGTATGGTCGTGGTTCATTTGTACTCGGGTTACGATTTTGTACATACTGATAATTGTGTCACTCTTAAATATGTATCTGGTGTTGTGCTGTCGTCATGTCCGTTTGATTCTATTTATACACATGATCGTTATTTAGTTTAGTTTGTTTATACTCAATAACCAACAATATAGTTTTACTGTATCATGTGATTTATGTATTGTAGGACTTACCATATGTACACATTGTACCTAGATGGCTAATAAAATTTATTATTATTATCATTATTATTTTCTGAATAGAAGTACTCGTGTGGAAAGTGGATCGGAGCAACGATTCTTAATGAAAATGCAGTTTTACTCGACGACATCAAACCCGATCGACCACCATTATTTGAAATGAAAAATTTTCACAGTAGAAATAGTAATAGCATTAGTAGTAATAGTAATGGTAATTTATTGTACAGAGGACAATTTTCATAGTAATACATAGAGAGATTGTACAATAAATGAGATATCCAAAAAGAATTTAAAAATTCTTGTGCGGGTTGAAACTAAATTAAATTAAATTAATACATTTGAATATATCTTATACAGTAGGGTCTAGTATAGTTTATATAATAGAATACACTTTTAAATACATTCTTATATGTTTCAAGAGCAATAGAACAATTGAGACTAATATATATTATATAATAAGTACACTCTTGAATTTTATGAGTGTCGACTAAGAGTGCGGTGACAATATTTTTGGGAATTGTATTTACATTAGATTAGGAAGTACAGTAATTATACAAAAACAGTTTATGACTGAAGAAGTTAATAAGATGGGGCAGATGTGGTGGTTCAGAGTAGGTTGAGAGGGATGTTAGAGGAATATTATCATTGGCATTGAGAGAAAGTATATATCTGTGGAACACAGAAGTAGAATATAACACAGTTGCAATTATGCAATTACTTTTAAGTTAAAACTTGAATTTAATTGCGATGATTGTCGCATTGCAATGTGGCATACGAAGATCTTTAAAGGTCCATAGTTAGGTATGAACGTTAATTCAACAACATTTATAACAGGGATAATACAAAATATGCTAAAATGAAGTCGTGAACAGAAAGTACAGTACCTAGTTGAAAGTTTCATTCACAATGTAGATATTTTTTCAAATGAAATATCAAGTTATGTAGATTCGTGGTGTTTTTGAACTAACAAGCTACTCCACTATGAAATATCGAATTCAGTCCATATTTTGTATGTAAGCGTGGAATAAGCACGTTCCGTGTGTTATCTGAATCTCATGAAACTCAACATTTGGATGTTGCAAATTCGTATGCACAGCTCAAATGTTCACTGATAAGTATAATATCATGAAAGAAAATATTTAACTTGAAGATGAATTCAGCTGAAAAATCGCGCATCGGAAGACCTAACTATTGAAAACAAATGAATAGACTACAAAAACGGCTGCACATAGGTGAAAAGTATCCAGTGAATAATTTTTTGTTTCATTTCTTCCACAGATGTTGACAAAAACACCTAGAAAGAAATAAAATTAGTGTGGATAAAAAATGACAACTGGAATGCGATTCTGTTTTGTTGAGTGGTGCGTTGTCATTGTAATGTCAATATTCTTATAGGACAGGTTGAAGTGTTTTGATATGGCCAAACAGTTTACATTCAACGAATATGCAGATATGCATGCATTGTATGGACGAGCATTTGGTAATTCTGCAGGAGCCCGTCGTCTGTATGCCGAGCATCTGCCCAATCGAACGTTACCAGCAAGAGGAACGTTCGAGCGTGTCGATCGCAGCTTGAGGGAGACAGGTATGTCTTATTGATATTTAATTGAAGCCTGTTGTTTTAATTCGATATTATTGTAGGTTCAGTTTTGCCAAAACGAGGTGGTGAGGGCGCTCCTAGGGCTGTGCGTACCGTTGTATTGGAGAAAAATATTCTGAGAGCTGTCGCTGATGATCCTTCAATGAGCATCAGAAACCTATCAGAACAGTTCCATATATCCAAGTCCACTATTCATGGAATAATTAGGGGACAACTGCTCCAACCATATCACATCCAGAAGGTACATACCTTGACACTTGAATATTCTTCAGGACGACTGGAATATGTCCTGGATAAGCAAAGAGAAGATATGACTTCTGTTACTCGAGTTTTATTCACTGATGGAGCAGGTTCCAGTAGAGATGGAGTAATCAACTCTCATAGTCTCCACATATTGTCCGAAGAAAATACCCATGGAATTGTGCAAACCAAACACCAATGGAAATTCAACGGGAATGTTTGGGCTGGTATCATAGGACCATTCGTTCTACATGACCGATTGAATGGAGAACGTTATTTGGAGCTCATTCAGAACGATTTGAATGTACGTTTGGAACATGTTCCATTGCAAACCCTAAGAGATAGGTGGTTTATGCATGATGGCGCTCCTCCTCATTTTAGTTTGATTGTGCGGGACCATCTGAACCAGATTTTCCCCAATAGATGGATTGATAGAGGTGGGCCATATTCATGTCCACCGCGATCTCCGGATTTAAATCCATTTGATTTTTTTCTGTGGAGGCATCTAAAAAGCCCTGTTTACGCCACACCTATTTACACCAGAGATGCCTTGTGGAATAGAATCAAATAACATTGTGAAACGAAACGATCCTGGCATGCTATTTCAAGTGCAGAGAGGGTGTTTGCGCCGACTAAGAAAATGTATTGAGAGAGACGAGGGTCATATCGAGCAGTTTTTGTAGCGGATTTTGCATTTCTGTTTGCTCTTGAGGCTTGCGATTGATTATTTACACCATGAGTTTTGTAAGGTGAACGTGTTTGCATGATAAAAATTCGCTGTGAACATTGTACCTATCTTTTCTATTTTCAGTACAAACTAAGTTTTTCGAAAAATGGTAGACATCTCAGGTTGGATGTCGTCGAACAAAAATGCATTTTTATCAAAAATCGTTGCTCCGATCTATTTTCCACACGAGTACTTTTATTCACGAAATTGTCCAGTTAACCTTGTTTTGTTAAAACATATTGACAAATCCCAGTCATTTCAAAGTTTTGGGGTGTGGACCATCGGGGGTAGTCCGTTCCTGACTTTGTAGCAAAACAACTGACTCCTGCATGAAAGCTCATCGAAGGAAATCATTTGTTTAGTCAATCACCAAAATCTAGATGATTTTGAATATTCACTTTGAAAGTTATAAAAGAAAAAGATTTTTCATTTTCTTACTTTGAGGGCCCGTAACTTGGCAACGAAGGCCTTTTAGGAACAAAAGTTATATGAAGTACTGGTGATATTTTGACTCCATTCCTACATTCCCGAAAGGGAAAGAGGAATTCCAGGGACACCCTGTATATCTCGAATATTGAATTTAATTGGTTGGGGAATTGAATGGAATACATAATTCGTTTGGACCGTCTATGGCAAAAGTATCAACGATTCTTACAAGAGTTCAATACAGACTGACTATATGTATATTATTTTTAGAATTATCTCTGGCACAATGTATGCTTATGATGGCCAGAGGATTTATTTCAGTCCATAAATCAGACCCTCCTGAGATCGCTGAGTACAGTGTATTTTTCAATGAAAAATGAATATTTGGTTTGGGAGTCTGTCTGTGTTCGTTCATGTAGCGGTAAACTCAACTCTCCCACTACAAAAATAAATCCAAATGAAATATTCATTGAAAAATAAATTCAATCCCATATTTGTTCTTATGAGTAGGAATTTTGGTGCAGGTAGTGGCTTCGTGAGGGCATCGGCCAATTGTTCACCTGTTGGAATATATTTTAGTATTAATTTATTTTGTACCATGTGTTCATGTGTAAAATGATACTTTATATCAATATGTTTTGTTCTTTTATGGTTTGTAGGATTCTTTGCTATACGAATGCAGCCATTATTGTCTTCGAAGTTCGTTATTGGTGACTGCATTTTAAAATTTATACTTGTTAGCAAATTTCTCAATCATATGGCTTCTTCAACACATTCAAAAAGGGCCATATATTCTGCTTCCGTTGAGGACGCAGCTACTGAGGTTTGTCTTTTTGAATTCCAAGGAATCGTACAGTTCTCAAAGGCTTTGAAAAGATACCCTGTTGTACTTCTTTTATCTACTTCATTATTACCCCAGTCAGAATCCACATAACCTTCAATCATATTGACATAATTTTTTTTTCGCGTTTATAATTTAATTTAAGGTCTTAGAACCTGTAATATATCTTGAAATCCTTTTCAAGCATGTCCAAAATTCTTCATTTGATTTACTTTGGTACCTGCTTAAAATGTTCATTGATATACATAGATCTGGGCGTGTGCATAACATTGCATACATCAAACATCTAATTAAATTTCTACAAGGTGAATTCAGAATTCCATCGCTATTTGATTCGTAATAATTCAATTTGTTTTCTTGAGGTGTTTTTACAGGCTTACATTCGGACATATTATATTTGTTCAAAACTGTTTTTAAATAGTAGCTTCGATCCAGGGTTACCGTATTTTCTGATCTTTGAACGCGTATTCCTGGAAAACGTTCAACATCCTGTAAGTCTTTCATTTTGAATTGATTCTTCAAATAATCTTCGGATCCTGACATTGCGTTTTTGTCGCCTGTACAAATTGAAATATTATCGACATAAAGGATAACGTAAATATTCTTGTTTATTTTACCTCTGTCTAGTATATACAAACAACTTTTAAAGTTGAGCTCTTTGATCGCTTTGTCAAAATGCTCATTCCAGCATCTTGATGATTGTTTCAAACCATAAATTAACTTATGCAGTTTGCATATTTTATTGTTGTCTGCATTTATGCCACCGAGAATTCTCATATGAATTTCCTCTTGCAAAAAGTCATTCTGAAATGCAGTTTCGACGTCCATGTGATGGACACATAAATTGTATTGATTGGAGAGGGCTAAAAGAAATCTTTAGGCGTGCAACAAGCGCAAATGTTCCATTATGATCGCTTGAATATTGTTGACTGAAACCTTTTGCTACTAGACTTGCCTTGTATTTTGTGGGATTTCCATGTTTATCTATTTTCATAGTTAATACCCACTTGGAATCGACAATATTTTTGTCGGTGGGTTTGTTTACCAACGACCAACTATTATTGGAGGTGAGTGAATCAACTTCATCCTTTATGTCTTGCTCCAACTGATCTCGATCATCCCTTAATTTAATTTCACTGTAGATCTTTGGTATACTACTTACTATAGTATGTGCACAAAGTAAACTACTGAAAATATTATTTTTTATTTCATGATCAAGATTTTCAGTATAGTGAGGCAGGGAATTATTTTTGATTCTCTCACTTCTCCTTAAACTGGAAGGATTTGATTCTTGTGATGTGTTTGTAGTCGTTGGAATATTTTCGTATTCAGAATCAACAAATGTTTCCGAGTTTGAGTCGGTTTTCTTAGTTTTAGGCTCCGAAGCTGCTTCGGTATCACTTTTTACTGGTCTAGTGATTTTAAAATTCGTCTCATCGACAATTACGTCACGAGCTACGAGAAAACCTTCAATTTCCACATTCCACACTTTATATCCATTGGGAGCATATCCCACTGAGATTCCTTCAAATGACTTTTCGTCAAATTTTGTTTTCTCAGTTTTAAGATGGACATAAACCGTAGACCCGATTTTATTTTTAATTTTCCACTCTGTGCTTTTTATTATGCCATAGTTGATATGGTGTTTTATTGAGGTGCAGAGTGGCGGTTATGAAATGTTAATTAGGTATGTAGCTGTTAAGACAGCTTCGCCCCAAAAAGATTTTTCCAATCCCGATGTAAAAATCATCGTAGGCCCTTTTTCTGTAATTGTGCGATTCATCCACTCTGCTACACCATTTTGTTGGGGTGTATGTGGTACACTTAAATGGAAAGTAATGCCTTTCTGAACACAATATTCTATGAAATCGTTTGATGAATATTCACCTCCATTGTCACAGTAAAGATATACTATTTTATAAATGAAATGTAATTCACCTTATGCATCGAAATCTTTGAATACCTTTAGAACTTCTGATTCAAATTCTAACAAATATGTTACAGTTTAATGTGTGGAATCGTCGATGAAGGCTACAAAATTATTTTTGTTATCAATCGTTGGAGGTGATATTGGACCACAAACATCACTATGAATCATGAATAAAGGTCGTTTCACATGTGTTTTCGATTTATATTTTAAGAATGGCATCCTTGTTTGTTTCCCATATATACAACACAGACAGCATGGAATATTCCTAGAACATTCTCTAAATATCCGAAAAGAGAAGAGTATATTCCGAATATACATGGAATATTCCTAGAATATTCACATGCCTCTAGCATATTCCAGGAATATTCCAATATGCATATTCCTGGAATATTCTCGGGAGAATGTACCACAATTATGCTCGTGAGGATATTCCTGTATGAATATTCATAGAATATTCCGGTGTGAATATTCATGGAATAATCATGTATGGATATTCATAGAATAATCAAAATTGAATATTCTGTATTATATCTTCATGGAATATCCTCCCTTATTTACATGAACACCAATAACCATTTTCGAGTTCAAAATATGGGAAAAGTACGAGAAGAAGTGCAAATAGATGTATATGATTTGCAAACAGAGTTTTTGTTCAGACATGCTGACAAAAATACGCTACTGTACTGACCAAATTATAATTGGTCGGAAAATATCGAGGTGCACTTTCACGACCAATCAAAACCATTCCGCGCGCGTCAGCGTCTGTCGTTCATCCGGTAGTCGTAGCTTAACCCGATGGCAGAGCTGTAAAGTTGAATGCATCTTTAATTGACATTTGACATTTTTTTTTACTGGTATGGGTTACTTTCGCTCATTTGTATGTGAAACTACTGTGTTTGGAATTGTTCAACAAATATTCTTTATAATCACCATAGTGTGGTGAGTACACTTTATGTAACCATTCCCTTCATTCCATAAAAATTTCATTTGTATATCACTGATCATTTCATTTTCAAGGCGTTTTCTACAGAATGACCGAAAGAAGAAGAAGCAGTGCAGTATAAGGAAGTACACCAGGAAACTGGAAATATTCTTAATGCAATTTTTATACAAGCTCCGTCACAGCATGCAAACGGACAGTTCAGTAATCAAGTTGAAACTATTAGTGATGGAATGGATTCACGTTTTTCTGATTCAGATAGCAGTAGTTCGATCTTGCAATTCTTGTTTTTCAGAGATATCCCCGTAGTGACAGAAGAAACGGGTTGATAAAATATGTGTAATTATCATTATAACTATATAGAAATATACCTGTTCAAATTTATGTTGTTTTATTTCATTGTAGGGAAGGGATGCGCAGGCTGCGGAAATCAAATGTTTGTGGAACCTGCCACTAACGGTACTTCCAGTAATTATTCAAGTTACGCAAAATCTGGGCCCATAACCTATTGAATTCAGTATGTTAGGGAATCAAATGGAATACAGAATTCGTTTGGACTGTCTATTGCAAACGTATCAACGATTCTAACAAAAGTTCAATACAGACTGACTATATGCATATTATTCTTAAAATTATCTCTGGCACAATGTATGCTCATGATGGCCAAAGTGTTTATTCTAGTCCATGAATCAGACCCTCTTTGGATCGCTGAGTACAGTGTATTTTTCAATTAATAATGAATATTTGGTTTGAGATTTTGTCTGTGTTTATGTAGCGGTAAACTCAACATCAAAAGAGACATTGTATTTTTCAAAGCTTATACTTTAGATCTGATGAATAATTTACCTCGAAATTTTGTAAATATTGTCCCATTGAATCCGTTCTGGTCAATAATGCTTATTTGAATCGATATGTGGAGAGTTCTCGATGTTATTAAAAACAACATTATACAAATTAACCAGGTGATAAAATCGCAGGATTTCTTAATATGATTGAAAATAATGTTAACAGATATGAAATTTGTACAATATTCAGGATAACTAACATATTGAAATCAACCCTCTCACAAACATAATGAAAATAGAAGATGCAGAAAATGCACATGCACCATACCTATTCCGTACAGAGGAAGTCAGCTATATCTTGCAGAGCGGGTAAAATTATGACTCGATAACTGACAGTTTCAAAACCACCAAAAGAGATTCTGAAATCTGGCAACAACAAAAAATGAAACAAAATATATTGTGTTGTAGCCCAGACTACAGGGCGTTATGACTCAACACACCACACCTGTAATCCCAGACATTATTCGTTAGATTGGGAAAAACAGTATTGAAAGCATCGACTGTCTGAAGATAGTCGAACCGAAAATGAATCTATGGAGCGGTCGACATAGACAAATCTCCTTCCTTTCAATACCGGAACGTGAGTTGTTTATCCAGGAAGTGCGTACCCTTCGGAAGGATTCGAAAAAACAATAATTAAACAAGAAATAATAATGCACTCATAAAAATAGTGAGGATGTATATATATATATATATATATATATATATATATATATATTTAGTAGAAGTTGACACAATTATTTCATTCGTTCTATAGACGAATAATATGAAACAATATTCATACAACAAAAAGAGTGTAGCTTATTGGCAGTTAATTTCACAGTTGGCTACAAAATCGAAATAGATTTACTAAAAACAATCTTGACATCAATTGCCACAAACAGCTAGAAATAATTCACTTTTGAGATCTGTGGTAACATGAAAATATGGAGATACCTCTACAGACACATGCACATTATAAAGAGTTCGATTTGCCACCAACATAAATACAGAAAAACATACATAGGACTCCCTGTTTCAAACTCATTCACTGGAGTAGGTTTTTTAAACGACAATTAGTTTTAATTTTATTAGTATTTCGATCAATTCCGCGTCAATTGTTTATTTCATTTAAGTCGCCCGGTATATTAGTATAGCGCGATATGGATATTGTTTGCTAAGAGATCATGAACTATCGAATTGCGTTGTTCCGTTGACTCATCTCGATTCTGGAAGCGTTGACAAAAATAGGTAATTTTTTGAAATACTACTGTTCACTCGTACTTTCACGTGGAGCGTTCAAAACCTGGTTTGACTGGAGTTGCATTTGCTTAGTCTTAATGGTTTTCTGAAGTTCACTATATTGACGATTTTACTGGTACGCTTCTCATCATTATTTTACGATACTGTGATTCGACGGATTTCTCAACCTCACTTTTGAGAGTAACATATTACCGGGTAACGACTATGATATGACTGGCTTGGCTTCTGTTCTAACACTGATTATTTGCTGGCTCGCGTTTCATGCTTCTATACTATTCAACCCTAGCACGCGTCATACGTTATTTTCATTCCCACACCCGTTATATTCAACTGGTCATATTAGATAATGATTAATGGGTTTGTTTTGGTCCTATACGCATAAATAAATACGATGGAGTTTCAATTAGTAAATTTTTAATAGCTGTCAATTATCTTATAGATGTATCGCGTCTTTCGGTTGTTATGATTCAATAAACAAAGTTTTATGATGACGCGATGTCAACAATTTTGGAAGTTATGATTGTGTGTACTGAATATATCGCTCCATGGACGTTAATAGCTGTATAAATGAAGGGTTTTATTAGGACATTTTCAATTTCCTTTCTTATCTTCAAATGAGGCTTTTTCAATGAGCTTATACCATATAAGCACGTTTTCGTGTGGAAGAATTATGCTTTTATTATCTCTCCGATTGAACTGGTTTCTTGTCTGGTTATGAAGTTCATATTACAGAATATTGTGTGGCTTTTTCAGAAATGAGAGTTCTTCTGCAATTATGGGAAATAACAATTGCAGGAATACATGACAAGGAGTAAATTATCAGATAATCTGTCTACATTCTACTATCTGATAACGACTTCATTTTTACAAATTCTCTTGCAAAAATACTATATACCAGGTTTATAAAATGGACTGAAAGTATAAAATAATGCACTCTTTTCCCCTTGCAGATTTGTTACCCCATATAGATCCCAAACTACATACATATTGTCCTGAAATTTTGTAATTGTAATTTTTTCATAACTTTGATGATAATTGTAAAATTCAAAACGAAAAACATAGGGAGCATGCACTGCAAATGGTATGAAGTGACCGTTTCCTCAACGACAGCTGCTCCCTACACTCTATCGATGGACCAGTGGAAGTTAACTTGATCTCCTATCAATTGATATCTGCAAGTCCTTCCACAAATCGGTGATGATGAACACAGGCACAACAAGCTCCTCATCTCATGTTGTTTATCTTTTGGTCTCGGACAGTCTTGAATAGTCTGTATTCCAGATTCGTTCATTTGAATTCCATCTGACGAGTCTGTGTGGACCAAAAATTCCACTTGCTTTTTGAATAGGGAGCATTTTTGAAGATTCAGTCTGAGGTTAGTACTCCTTAAAAGTCATGAAGTCATATTTTTCGAACGACTTGATCTTTTCATCTTTTTATCTTATCCAAAAATCAAAATTCTATTGGTTACGATATCATGTAGTATACGCACATAATTCTGCTGATTTTCTATCACGTGGAGTTTCAGCCTGAAGTTCAATAAGTTGTGATATGTGAAAGTATCACATGCTCTATACCTTACATGAGCTGAAAAGTATTCCCAAAAATATATCTATTCAATCTGCCCTTCAAAAAAAACATCTCCAAACCTTGACCTTGACAAACTTGTTTCCACCCGTCCACTCATATTTGGATTTCCTGTCAATCATTTTTCTGAATACAGGTTCTAATCCCCATCTGCACGATATATTTCAATGTCTCCGGAATGGCATTCATGGAAAACTTCCATATTTCATAGTGCTGGATGGGAAAGCATCACATTTGAATTCCCATATCAGGAATGTGAAC
>JAFIRS010007975.1:0-20426 GCA_018342105.1 Gonioctena quinquepunctata | reverse complement strand
ATCGAAAAAACTTTGATTTTAAATAGAGAAGTGACATATTTATTTTATATGTTGTGACCATTTAGTGATAGTTGTTCGTTGTTTTACCATACCAACACAAGGGAACGTTAACTTTTAACAATCATGTTTTATTAACATGAGATATTAAACATTTCAGGGTATTTTCAGCTTTGATGAAGACGCTAAAAATACATGCCGAAACGTCGGCAATTTGATATTCGGGACTACTTATTGTGTCCTATTCTGCCCCCAAAAACCCAATTCTACGTGAAGCACGCTAATACTGCGGGAAGTATCACAAATTTCATTTGTTTCGTGAAGTTGAGAATTTTAAAAATATTGTGAAGTAATTTTAGATTGCAACAGGCATTCCTCGTGGTTTTGTCACATGTACAATAAATCTCAGTTCGATGTCCATAGTCACTCCCAAATTTCTCGCTTGATCAACGAGGGGTCCTGAATCAATTATTATATGTATTTGTTCTCTGAGCTGATTCCGATCTCACTGTGCCTAACATAACTTTGTCAGGAATAACCATACCACTGAAGCCATCCATATCGATGCTTGGTATTACTATCAGCAATAACCTTCCTGGGAAAATCACGTGAGGTCCATTGCCAAAAGTGCATCCCAAAACTTGGTTTTCTGTTTCGTGCCAAGAGCTATTTCACCCCCAGTCAGCTGCTTATGATCTATAAGGACAGATCCGACCTGTCCTGGAATACTGTTCCCATATTTGGAGTGGGCACCTCAAACATATCCTGAGGCTATTGGATTCTGTCCAAAAGGGCAATTCGTCTCGTCGGTGATGCTCGCTTACAAACTCGCTCACTTGTCTGGAACACCGTAGAAAAGTTTGGGATTTGTCTCTATTTTATAGATATTTTCATGGGCGATGCTCTTCTGAAATATCAACAATCGTTCCTGCTTTGGCAGTCTCTTCGAGATTAACCCGTCAAGTTCAGTCATCACACCCTTCGTGGTCACTTTGGAGACCTAGAACATCACTTTCCAAAGACTCGTTCATCCAACGAACAGCGAGGCTTTGGAACTCATTGCCTACGGAGGTGTTCCCGAGGCATACAACCTTCAGAAATTTAAGAAGAACACCAACTCCTACCTTTTCCTAGGTTCCCACGATGTTCTCTGAACATTACAGGATATCCTTCGTGGGAACCAGAACATAAAAAAAAAAAAAAAAAAAAAAGACCAGCTGGATTTATGATCAAACAGTGATCCCTTGATGCCTCCGAGGAATTTGCTAGTTCTTCATTGAAACAGTACAGGCCTCCTGTATATTATCATTACTAGAGGAATAGTAAATTTGCTTGTCATCCGTATAAGAGTAAGTTTTTACAAGGTGATAGACAAGTTGATGAATTTGTTTTATATATCATGAATAGCAACGATCCTAGAATTGTGCCTTGAGGAACGCCAGTTATAAGAATCAGTGATGGAAGTTTTTTCACCAATTTCGCCAAAAGATGAAACAATAAGACAACGGAGTCATAGTTTTGAGTAGTAAATAATGAATTAAGATTTGGCATGATTTATGATCAAAGAGATATTTTGGGAGCTCGAGAATTTGTTAGTTCTTCATTGAAAACGGTACAGGCCTCCTGTATACAGGTGGACCAAACGACACGGTCCCTGTAAACCAAACCATTAATTTTCGAGAATTTCCGTTCCATTATATGATATTGATTAAGCTGCGAAGGAAATTATTTGGAGTCTACAGGGTGGTCAAAAGTGTGACATATCAAAGTTGTTTTTTTCAAAATGTATTCCGTAACACTTTCAGGTCAGGAAAAATAATATGATTTCAAGTGAAAGGTACTATTTACCTAACTATAAACCGTTCTCGAGTTTTTTTTTCATGAAAATGTTAGGTAAAATTGGAAAACTGAATAACATCAAAATTTATAGAATCATCTCTTCGAATTATAGAAAATGCTAGGTACAATTGGAAACTAAATAACATCGAAATTTATAGAAATCATCCCTTCGAATTCTGACCAAGCATAAAAGTGGTTTGGTATTGATTTCGATAAAACCCGTTTCTCAATATTGTCAATAATTGTCACTTTTTTATAATTTCGGACAAAGATAACTTTGTTATTTGAAATGGAATATTTCTTTGGTCTGAACAATATAAAATTCAATTATCTTTCATTTCATATCGGGGTTCCCTATACCTAACCTAAATAGTTTTTCAGATATTGGCTTTTTCAAATAGTAGTTCTTATTTCAATGCATTCTTTAAATAAAGATAGCTTTGAAACGACATTTATTTGATTTGCTCACAGGATTCTCATTGACATCGAAAATATTTACTGTTCACTAAAATGAAGTTATCATTTACATTCATATTCTGACAGTAGTTCATTGAACAGACTATACAATTTTTTTTATTATTCAACTGAAACAACAACAAAATATGAAACACAAATGTATTTAATTCAAAGTAGGTGCTCGAGATGACGACCATCCTATTGAATACAAAGAGCCACTCTCTATGAAAGACTTCTTAACATTTACTAACATTTGAGGCGTCACTCTTCGAAAAGCAGCCCTTATTCTCTCCTTCATATTCTCCAGTGTGGTTGGAGGAGTGTCATAAACCTCATTCTTCAAGTATCCCCATGGAAAAAAATCGAGGCAAGTCAAATCTGGTGATCTCGCTGGCCAATTTTGTGGTCCTCCCCTACCAATCCATTTATTCGGAAAGTACATATTCAAAAACTGTCTGACACTGGAATTGAAATGTGCCGGAGCTCCATCCAATTGTAACCACATCCGTTGTCTGATATTTAGCGGCACATTCTCCAGAAGCTCAAACAGATCATCTCGTAAAAATTGTAAAAAAATTCGACACTTCAAGTTTCCATAAAAAAAGTATGGTCCTATAACTTGTGTACCTATAATTCCTCCCCACACGTTAACAGACCATCTATTCTGGTGATCCAGAGTGCGGAAAAAATGAGGATTCACATCACTATAATAATGGAAGTTGTGTCTGTTCACTAAGCCATTGTTATGAAAAGTAGATTCATTAGAAAATAAATTTGAATCCAAAAAATGTTCATCCTCACTGAACTTGTCCAGAACCCATAGACAAAACTCGATTCGTCTATTTCATATAATTCCTGGTGCATCTGAATACGGTACGGGTGAAATTTGTATTTTTTATTACCCAAGAAATGCTCCGTCTGCTTATCCCTGTATCTTTCTTGATCTTACGTTGACTCGTATGAGAGTTTTCTATGATTGATCCCATAATAAGAAATTCATTTTTCTCATTTCCAATGATAGGTTTTGATCAATTTGCCTTTTCATAAGCTACACTTCCAGTCCTACGAAATTGATGTAGCAATCGTGTGAAAACCAACTTGTTTCGATGATTCCGGTCTGAATATTTTTGGGTATAAACCCTCGACGCCAAAAGGCAATTCTCTGAACATTCACCAATCGCCAAAATCATATCTATCCGCTCTTGAATGGGATATGTTTTCATTTTCGACGCTAATAATTCAGTGTATGTACGTAAAACACAATAACTGTCAATGAGAATTCTTTCAACAAGTTGAATAAATGTCGTTTCAAAGCTATCTTGATTCAAAGAATGCATTGAAATAAGAACTACCATTTGAAAAAGCCAATATCTGAAAAACTATTTAGGTTAGGTATAGGGAACCCCAATATGAAATGAAAGATAATTGAATTGTATATTGTTCGGCACAAAAAAATACAGGGTGTTCTATTTGAAATAACAAAGTTATCTTTGTCCGAAATTATAAAAAAGTGACAATGATTTTTAAACATTTTGTATAATATTGAGAATCAGGTTTTATCGAAATCAATAGCCCAAAACCCCTTTTATGCTTGGTCAGAATTCGAAGGGATGATTTCTATACATTTCGATGTTATTTAGTTTCCAATTGTACCTAGCATTTTCATAAAAAAATCAATAACTCGACAACCGTTATAGTTAGGTACATAGTACCTCAAATGAAATCATATTATTTTTTCCTAGCCCATTCAGAAGTGGAACGAAATACAGGGTGTTCCATTTAAAAAACCACAACTTTGATATGTCACACTTTTTTTAACCACCCTGTAGACTCCAAAATAATTTCCTTCTGCAGCCTTGATCAATATACATATAATGAAATGGAGAAATTCCCGAAAAATCAATGATTTGGTTTACAGGGACTGTGTCGTATGGGGTGCCCCACCCTGTATGACTCATTACCAGAGGAATAGTAAATTAGCTTGTCATCCGTATACGAGTGAGATTCACAATGTTATAGACAAGTTGATGAATTTGTTGTATACATCATAAATAGCAAACGGTCCTAGAATTGTGCCTTGAGGAACGCCAGTTATAAAAACTCAGTGGAAAGAAGTTTTTCCACCAATTTTCACTATCTGGAAGCGCTCGGATAGATATTTCTTGAACATAAGATGTGCATTATTGGTGAAGACATTGTGTGTAAAATTGCCGATGAAAGTTGATGTAGGCGATCGAATGCTTTCAAGAAATCTAGTAGGACAAGTGTGGTCATGTGTTTTTCATCAATAGCAGAGAATATGTCATCAAAAACGAGTGGATAAATATAAAAATATTATCATAGCAACTTGATTTTTTGAAAATATATACAGGATGTTCATAAAATCAGATGTGGAATCATCTGCGACTGAAAGATAAACCTTAGTCACTATCTTCCATCGTCAAGATAACCTCTTGTGGGTATTCATGTTGAAAGGAAATATTTCAATTGAATATTGATAGAAAGATTTTTCGTAATTGAAATCACGATTAATGAAGTTATTTTTTGTGAATGTTTAACAGAAAACAACTTTACTCGGATTAGAATATCTGATAGATATTGAGAATTCATAATCTCGAAATTGAATTTGGTTTTCATTCAGTATTATTTGATTTTCATTCCAGTCTATAAGAACTTAAAGATGAATGAGAAAGAAGTTTTAGAACCAGAAATCATTCATAATATTGACGAGGAGATATTACATTATACATTTGTTCAAATCAGCTTCACGATCATCGAAGCGGAAAGGGAAAATTACTTCCAGAAGCAATCTCACTTTGCAAAGATGGAAAAAGTTAGATTACTTCTTGAAAATGTGTTTCCCATTTCTTCCGGTCTTCCTGATGATCGTGGAAGCGTGAAATAGATTTTCGTCGACAAAAATGTATTGAAGACCTAGTGAATGCGATGTCTCTCCTGCATCAATGTTATGAATGATTTCTGGTGAGTACTCTCTTTTGGAAAACATTCTTCTTTGCCTCATTCATCTTTATGAGTTCTTAATTAAGACTGGAATAGAAAATCAAATAACTATCTGAATGAAAACGCAAATTTTCAATTTCAGATTTTTTCTTTTGAGTTAGGGCCTTTTCAGAATATCTATCAGATGTAGTTCAATGTCCAGCGTGGCTTTAGCAGGGGAAGTAGTTGTTTTCTGTTAGACATTCACAAAAAATAACTTCATTTTAATCGTGGATTTTTCAATTAACAGAAAAATATTTCTATCAATATTCAATTGAGAATGTTTCCCTTTTCATCATAGCAACAATTATGATAATGAAACCACTCTTCTTTCTCTCGATGATTGTGTTGAATTTGATGTTGGAGTGTGTACAGGCAGCGATTATTATTTTGTTTGTTTATTTAACGTATCACATTGGGGAAAACTTCGAAAGAGCTACAGGCTAGGTGATGAATAAATTTGTGGATTCATTTGCAATTAGTCGACTCATCGCTGAAAAGAATGCATGCCAAAACATCCCCAGAAGCTCCACATTTGACTGTATGAGTTGGGTAGTCCTAAAAAAACAGTCTCTATTAATAATAATTGTTTTCTTTATGAAATAATCGCATAATTAGAACCCTTTTTCCACAGAGTTATTCACAATGGGATATTTTAGAATCGCTCTCCCATGTTGAATGGGGAATTCTTTCCATTCGTTGATTGTTATCACTATAGACATAACACTAATCAAACCACTAATGAGAATACTCCGGAATGAATATAATAACTCCCTCCGAGCCATGGCAACGCCCAACACCTTGACCCTCCAGAAACAGTCGAATAACAGGTATGCTATACAATTCGGAATGATTGAAATAGTTCACTACCGTAATTAGGAACTAGTTGAGGTGCAGCTGGGAATGCTAATAGGCGAAGTTTGGATAGAAAATATTGTTTTATTATACTGAGAAACTGAATAAAAAAGAAAAGTTTTCGGTTTTTGTTTGTTAGATCCAATTTTTTCCATCATATAATCAACCGGGCCGATACCAGACTACATATAGAAAAATAGTTCAGAACTTTTTCTTCAAATATGAAGAACTTTCAAATTGGGAATTTCTCCACGGCCATTTGGCAGTATTGATATAACTGATACCAGAGTATCATTTTGTAGACATTTCCGGGAAAAATGAAAGATGAAAATTTTCAGTTATAGTGACCAAATTAACGTATGCAAACAAACAAGATGTGTGTCTAGCTGGCACGACCTCCCAAACAAAATAAAAAATGAACTCATTTCATAACCACAAAGGGCAATTAGTGATAGTGAAAGAATTGAGTGAATTTAAGACCAACGAGAAATCTGAGATTTTAATTTTACGCAGACATTTTTCAGAACAAAATATGCGAAATTTCATGCATGCATTTTCTTCAAACTGTGATTTATTTACTGAGAACTATGAAAACATCAATTCATATTACGACAAATTTCTTGTGCTTTTTGAGTGGTGTTTGAATGTAACATGTCCTAAGAAAAATACGCAAATAAAAACAAACAAAGAACGAAAAAAACCCGAGAATAGACGAAGAGATCCATAAAATGAAATTTTTATATTATGTAGCAAAAAATTCACATGATGCAGACCTAATGGCGAGCCATAAGAGTTATGAGAAATCGATTAATAAAAAGATATCCAATATAGAAAACGAAGAAAATTCACAAAAAATTAGAGAATCTGATAATAAAAATAAAGCAATGTGGACAATTGTCAACGAAAGACTGGACAGAAAAAATGTAAGAAAAGAAATGAAATTGAAAATTGATGACGAGATGATAACAGACCAGAAACTCATCTGTGACTCATTTGTTACTAATTTCTCAACCACAGTATCAAAAAAGTTAGATATCTATTTTGGTGGAGATCTACCTACTTCATGCTCAAGTCCTGATAGTGTCACTCAGAGTATGTACATTTAGCCTGTAACTGAGAGAGAAGTTATAGATGGTTTGAAAAACAAAAATTCTACGGGATTTGATGAAATCTCTCAAGCTTCTGAAATATTGTAAAACTATTATATCTCAACCTATTGCGACCTTAATCAATCACTCTTTTGAACTTGGGCAATTCCCTGATGCTCTCAAATTGAGAAAAATGAAATGATTCCACTTTATAAAGAAGGAGATCAATATAGTATTGAAAATTATAGACCTATTGAGCTGTTTATAAAAAATTGCTGAGAAGTCTTTCGCAACTAGAATCTATTCTTTCATAGAAGAACATAGTATATTCACAAACTGCCAATATGGTTATAGGTCAGAAAAATCCATTGAATGAGCGACGCTAGAATTCACACAAGTATATTCTTGTCTGGACAAAGGAAAAAAAGTTGCAGGCTTATTTTTCGACTTAACTGCTGCCTTCGATACTGTTAATCCAAATTTCCTTGGAGAGAAATTCAATAAATGAGGAATAAGAGGTAAACCACTAGAATGGATTGCTTTATATTGTAACGTAAATAAACTTAACTTGGTTTAACTAATTTATTTAACACTTAATCTACAACTTAATTTATATTACTACGCCACTGTATAGCTCGATGGTATGGGCTCGTTCAGACTGTTTTTGCCATCTGGAGGGCTACCTATTTATCTCCGTCACAGGATTCCCGATCTTTCGAATTCCGGCAGTTGGCGACGGCATGTTCCAATTGTTTCCCAAATATTGACCGTTGTTTTCCGCGGAAGAGCGACTGGATGGTTCTCGAATATCTCCGGGGATGATCTCATCGCTGTCGATGGCAACGTGTGAGGCGACAGGTCCGGCCTAGGTTCGTTACATTGCCCCCTTCTTAAAGACATTTCGTCCCGAAATTTCATCCTTGGAGTGTGACGATATCTGCATGACTCCCCATATCTGCACCGTGAAGTTCGATGGAAGTAACACTCCACGGTCTTCATGATCGGTCGTGGAAGAGGGTTACAGCAAACCAAAATCCTGACGCCGCTGGATCTGAATATCGCCTCCAGCATACTTCTTATGACTCTCCAGTCCAACCCATCAATACCACAGGATAGTTTTGGAATTGCTAGATCCGCCAGATTCTGGTCCACCATAGTATCTCTTAGTTTGGTGAGACTCTTCCAGACATCTTCATAGGACGGTTTATCTTGGGAATGCCTCTTGGTAACTAGGTAGTAGATGTTTCTCTGGCCTTTCTTCAACTGTAGCACCCCACCAACTTCTGGATTCTGCTCCCGCAGTGTTTGGAGTTGACCAAATTTCTTGGAGAACACTACGGCGATGCCCCTGGACATTCGAAGATCTTCTGTCACACAGTGCGCTAGTGCGTAGTCAGCAGGCACCTCGAAAAGGTCTCGTGACTCCTCTCTAGTAACCCCATGTAGAACTTTCTGCCCGTTTGAATACAAGGACATAAACTTCTCGAACGTCATATCATCCTCCGGTGGCTTGAGGGTGCGAACTTGGTCATGGTTTCCAGCGTAAGGGGCCAACCTGTTGAAATGGACGACCCTTGGTTTCCTCGGGTGGCTTATGGATTCGGTACACAAGGTCGTTTATCCTTTTCACGATTTTATACGGGCCTTCCCACGAGTTCCGCAACTTTGGTGATAGTCCACGACGGCGTTTGGGGTTGTACAGCCAAACCAGGTCATCAACCTTAAATCCTCCAGCGTCGGCCTTGATGTCATAGGTCTTCTTCATTTTATCGCTGGCACTCTGGATGTTCAACCGGACTCGTTCGTGGATGTCGTCCATTCTCTGCCGAAGTTTGCTGACGTAGTCCTCTCCCGCAGTGTCTTGTCCTGGCGGTATCCCAAACTTCAGGTCACAAGGCAGTCGCAGTTCTCGGCCCATTATAATACTAGCAGGAGTTTGACCGGTTGACTCGTGTACTGCGGATCGATAGGCCATCAGGAACAAATGAAGATACTGGTCCCAGTCTCTTTGATGGTCAGAGACAACCTTGGACAAGTGGCGGTTGATCGTCCTGTTCATCCGTTCCACCATTCCATCGGACTGCGGATGTAGGGCCGTGGTTCTTGTCTTGCGGATGTTCACATATTTCTTGGAAAAGGTTGGATTCGAAATTTCTGCCTTGATCCGAGTGCAGCTCCATTGGAATACCGAATCGACATATCCACTCTTTCACCAAGACGTCGGCGACGGTGATGGCTTCCTGGTTGGGCAGGGCATAGGCTTCCGCCCACTTACTGAAGTAGTCCATTGCCACAAGGATGTATTTATTTTCGTGGTCGGATACGGGAAACGGGCCGGCGATGTCAATGGCGATTCTCTCGAACGGGCTGCCTACGTTGTACTGACGCATCGGGGCCTTGGGTCGTATTCGAGGTTCATTGCTAGCAGCGCATACAGCGCACTTCCTGCACCAGTCCTGGACGTCAGCTTGACAATTGGCCCAGTAAAACCGTTGCCTCACTTTCTGCAGGGTCTTCGTCACTCCCAGATGTCCTCCGGCGACTCCATCATGGATTTCCCGCAGCACTTCCTCTCTTCTGTTCCTGGGAACAATTATTTGGCGTCTGTCTTCCCACCAATATCGGCCTCCAGCACACGTTTCAGGATCCCATTGTCCAGAATAAGAGAGTTCCATTGTCCCCAAATAGGACTTAACAGCCGGCGAGTAACCTGCGACTTCCTGCCATGATGGTCTTCGATTGCCCTTCTTCCAGCTGACGACTAAGCCAAGGTCGGGGTCTCTCTCTTGGTCTTTCTGGATCTTGCTGTCATTCCAGTTGTCATCCATTGCCGCGGTTCTACAAAGTGTTGCTTCTTTCTCTTCTGCTCGTCGGCAATGTGAGCAATCATCTGGACATGGTCTTCGCGACAAGGCATCTGCATTCTTATGGCTAGTTCCGGCTCGATGTTCGATCTCGAAATCGAATTCTTGAGTCTTCGATCCAACGTGCTACTTGACCCTCAGGATTTTGAACTGTAAGAGCCATTTGAGAGCTGCATGGTCAGTTCTCAACAGGAATCTTCTTCCATACACGTACTTGTAGAAGTGTTCCACTCCCTTTACAACAGCTAACAGCTCTCGCCTGGTGACACAGTAATTGCGCTCTGGTTTGCTAAGCGTCTTGCTGAAATAACCAATGACCTTCTCCTGTCCCTCCTGGATCTGAGATAGGACAGCTCCAAGTCCCACGTTGCTGGCGTCCGTATCCAAAATGAATTTCCCTTTGGGTAGGGATAGCTCAGTATAGGTGCGTTGATCAAAGCTCCTTTCAGCTTCCTGAATGAGTCTTGACATTCTTCGGACCACTGGAACTTTGTTTGGCCTTCCGTGAGCTTGGTCAGTGGTTTAGCGATGTTAGCGAATCCCAGCACATATCGGCGATAGTATGTGCATAAACCAAGGAAACTTCGAAGTTGGTGAATGTCTTTGGGATGGGCCAATCCTTAACAGCTTTGATCTTCTGGTCGTCCACTGCTACTCCTTCCCAGAGACAACGTGGCCGAGGTATCGTACTTTTTGGAACAGATGGCATTTTAGGGCTCAGTTTCAATCCGGAGTTCCTCAGTCGCAGGAATACTTCCTCCAAGTTTTTCACGTGGTCCTCAAACGATCTGCCGACCACAATTATGTCGTCGAGATACACTAGACACGTGTTCCATGAGAGTCCCTTCAGTACTGTTTCCATCAATCTTTCGAATGTGGCGGGAGCATTACAGAGCCCGAATGGCATAACGGTGAACTGCCACAATCCTGAGCCGATGGTAAAAGCAGTCTTTTCTCGATCTTCCTGAGCCAGTTCTACTTGCCAGTATCCACTCTTCAGATCAAGGGTCGAGAAAATCGTGGAACCAGCCAACGTGTCTAGGGTGTCATCTATTCTCGGGAGAGGGTAACTGTCCTTCTTCGTGACATTATTAAGTTGGCGATAGTCTACACAAAAGCGTGTCGATCCATTTTCTTCACCAGTACGACTGGAGAGGACCAGGGACTGTCAGATGGTTCGATAACTCCTTCTTTTCCCATATCGCTGACTATTTTGTCAGCCTCTTCCTTCTTGGCAAGAGGAAGTCTTCTTGCTGATTGCCGGATCGGTCGGGCACCCCCAGTATCAATCTTGTGCTGGACCACATTAGTTCGACCTCCTTTTCCTTGTCCGGTATCGAAGATGTCTTGGTACTTCTTAACTAAATCTCTTAGTTTGGGCTGTTGAGCTGGTTTTATATCTTGGAAGAGATGGCAACTAATTTTTCTAGTTCTGTGGGCAAGTTGTTGGTTGGCTAATCGTACCTCGTACACCCGGATCACTGAGGAAACTGGCGAGCAGTGCCCTAAATTGTTCCTTTCTTCAAGGTCACTGGAAAATAATTGAATTCATGACCCTTACGGGCACAAATTTGTCAGCACGCAACAAGGTCTTCCCTAGTGCAATCCCTCGTCCAATTTTCTCATCATGAAGTTTGGGCTCGAACATCACCACGTTTCCACTGCTCGTACTCCCGTCCAGGCGAGCCTCCAGAATGGTTTCAGCCCTCTTAGGTACGCTTACATCTTCAGCCAACAACACACGGATCAACCCCTCACTTCTCCCATGAAGCACCAGCTCTTCTCCGTTGACACGTAGGACGCCGTCTTTGAAATCCAATTCAAACCCTCTGGAATTCATGATGTCCATTCCGATGATTGCATCGTCTTCGATGTCCGCTACAAGTGCCTGATGTTTCACTTTAGTGCTGCCCAAAATTATTTCAATCGGTAGCTCGCCATATACAGTAGCTGGCTCCCCTGTTGCTGTGCGTAGCTTCCAAGTTGTCGGTTCAATCCGTTCCGGTGTTCTGGCAAAGGAAGGCCCGAGAATTGTCCTAGTCGCACCTGTATCTAGCAGCATGGTGCAAGGCTCGTTATTGATGAGACCATCCCACTTCTGACACCAATTGTAACGTAAATAAACTTAACTTGGTTTAACTAATTTATTTAACACTTAATCTACAACTTAATTTATATTACTACGCCACTGTATAGCTCGATGTTATGGGCTCGTTCAGACTGTTTTTGCCATCTGGAGGGCTACCTATTTATCTCCGTCACAGGATTCCCGATCTTTCGAATTCCGGCAGTTGGCGACGGCATGTTCCAATTGTTTCCAATATTGACCGTTGTTTTCCGCGGAAGAGCGACTGGATGGTTCTCGAATATCTCCGGGGATGATCTCATCGCTGTCGATGGCAACGTGTGAGGCGACAGGTCCGGCCTAGGTTCGTTACAATATCTACAGAATAGGCGAATCGCAGTGAATATAGTTTCAGAGACTTCCGAAGAAATGGAATTGAATGTCGGGCTAGGACAAGGTTCAATACTTGGTCCTCTACTGTTCCTTATCTTTATCAATGACTTACCACAATTTGTAACTTCTGGAAATATTCACATGTATGCTGATGATACATCAATAATCATTCACACCAACAAGTTAGCAGAACTAGAGACTAAATCAGATATAGTAATCAAGCAATTCAAATCGTGGTGTCATTTCTTTGATCATGAATGTAAAAAAAACGTTTTTATGCCTTTCTCACTGAGTTAGACAAATATTCTGCCAAATATAAGCCATTTCGAAACCAGCGATCGTGTAAAATTTCTTGGAACAACCATCGATAGTAACCTAACGTTCCATCGAGAAGTAGACTCATTAAGCTCCAAACTTGCAAAAAAATACGTTTGCTATTCTACAATTGAAGAAAGAAATTAATCAGAGTGAGTTGAAAACGTGTTATTATTCACTTGTCTACTCAATCTTGAGTTATAACATAATGATATGGGGCCAATCTACTAATATTGACAGAGTTTTTGTACTACAAAAAAGGATCATAAGAATCATATATAATTTGCAATACAGAGAATCATGTAGAGATATTTTCAAAAAACAGAGAATACTTACTGTGACCGGAATATATATTTAAAAAATTTGCTGCTTCAGTCATAATAATAAAAATAAATTGACGCTTAATCAAGATGTGCATAGATATCAGACCAGGAAAGAACAAGAAATCCACATTTCAAACTTTAGTACAAATACATTCAAAAAGTCACCTTACTGTGCAGGAAGCTTAATTTATAATAAACTGCCGCTAGAAATCAGATCTGCTGAAACTTTCAATATCTTCAAGAAGAAAATACAAATATTTTTAGTCGAAAAAAGCTTTAATAACCTGAAGGAATTTTTTTATGCATAGCAATCGTCTCAGAGAGTAAATTGTGTAGTGCCTGATACTATATGTTAAAAATGTCTGTCTGCTTGTCTGTCTGTTGATCAAGGAAAAATGTATTCTGTCTTTTTTTTCTCTCTTTTCCCTATTTTTTTGAATCAAGGAAAAATGTTTTCTGTCTTTTTTAATATTAGATTTTTGTGTTATAGTTTATAGATTTTTCAGTTTTAATGACAAAGCCTTGTGTTCCCTGTAACACTTTAATGGCAAATATCTATCTATCTATCTATCTATCTAATTCATTGCTTCCTTCGTATATAATATAACAAGACCGAATATTTTGCTCTCCAAAAATGTTGGCAATATAATATACGAAAGCATTGTTGCCTAACAATATGATGTGGAGTGCTTTTCTTCTAAGGCAACAATGCTTCAGTATATCATACTGCCAAAATTTAGTCGTCAGAATATTAGTTCGAGTTATATTCGTTAAGACAAATGCTGGGAAAATAGCAATTCTTTTGATGTGTCTGATGATATGAACAGGATGTTCATAAAATCAGATGTGGAATCATCTGCGACTGAAAGATAAACTTTAGTCACTATCTTCCATCGTTCAATATAACCTCTTGGAGGTATTCATGTTTATAATAGCCGGGGAAGTAGTTGTTTGCTGTCAGATATTACAAAAAATAACTTCATTATTGTCGTAGATTTTTCAATTTTCAGAAAAATCTTTCTATTCAATTTTCGATTGAGAATGGTCCCCTTTTCAGCAATTCTTTATTATATAAAATTATTCGAAAATACTTTGATTGAAAGTGGTGTTCATAATTAAGTCCATGCCTGGAATCGGGAGTCGTTTCTGAAATCGATGCCGTTATGGAAGCTGCAGCTCCTATTGTTCCAGTTATATTAGAATGATGTTCTTTGTTCAACTGTAGATATGGTTTGAAGTGACGATGCACTGCTATGTCAACTAATTTTTATCAGCTCTTGTTCTTGTTGTTATTATTGAGCGACTGGACTGATTGTTGATTTTCTTATTTTCACTAGCCAACTCACTTTATTTGCTGTCAATCCATTCCATTGTCCAAAAAGTATCCCTTTCTATCGGAGAATTGTTAGACCATGATGACCCAGATTTTATTTAGTAATCTACAGAACAGGCAGTTCCAATAATCGATTACAATATATATATATAAACTAAGTAAATAACCATTCTTAGAATAATTCGATGACTTAAACAAAAAATTAAATCCAGGTTACCTGAATCAATATCAAATTGAGAGACACATTTAGTTGAGGATGACAAGTAGACCTTTTGCATTTAAATTGGCTTTCTGTTACGATTCGCATTTGCTTCCAAGGATGACATTTCAATTTCAAATTTTTTTGTAAATGTTTTTACATTACATTTAACATAGAAATCTATATTCCTCAGATAATTAGCAATAGAACACATATTGTATAGTGGGGAATTTAAACCTAGGTTGGTTCGAGGTTTAGGCAAAACAAATATATCTCTTTTTCTATCATTAAAGTATATACTGCAGTTCAGACAAATTTGTGACAACAAGTGAGGGTTATCTATTTCATTATGTAGTAGCTTATAGAAAAATAATAGAATAGCAATTTTTCTTCTGAATTCTAAGGTTGTGAATTTAAATGCACTTGAGGAAGTATGATAACTAAGATTAAAAATATATTCACCATGTTTTTTGTAATATAGGAATCTTAAGAATTTTTTCTGTACCTTTCCAATTTCATTTTTGTGAACCGAATAATAGGGGGTCCATATTATGGCTCCATATTCCAGTATACTACGGACAAATGCATTGTAAAGTGTTAGTAATGTGGATATTTTTGTGAATTTGAATGAGTTCCTAATTATGAAGCCAACCATTCTATATGCTCTGTTCATCACCACATTGGCAAGTTTACGTGAATATGGGGCCATATTGGATACATCCTGACTGACTTCCATCATTGTTCACTTCTACTTGAAAATTATAGACACAACAGTTGGTTCCTTCATTCCATTAATGTAATGTGGAAAAATTTCATTCCGGAGTATTATCATCATAAATATCAATCATTATATTCTGCGATATCTAAAGCAAATGCACTGATTCTTTGTTGCTCTGGAAGAATCGGGAGTTGCTTTCTCTCCGTATTTCTGTCAGTTTTAAACTCAATATCAGAAAAATGATTTATTTTCGATTAAATTCTTGAAAATACTTTTCTTGCACCATCTTAGCGGTTGTGTTCCAGATTGTCTTGACAGAATGATCTTTACAAACATATTTCCGCATGTTCACAGCCCAGTCTTTCAAAATTCTTGCTATTTCTGTAGTTGGAGTATTCGGCTATAGTTCACATTTCCTAGAATTACAGAACGAGGTGAACCGACGCCATAAAGATTTCCTTGTATTAACTGTGTTCTCTGGTTTAGCTGATCTAAATAAGTCATCAATCCCTTCTCTGGAAGAGATCTCGAATCTACAGTCACTTGAATTCATTGCACAATATCAAAAATAATACCAAAACCCGCCCCGCAGTGTGTTCAATTTTGACATTCAACAAATAATGAAATATCATCAGAAATGTAAGCAAACAAACAGTGAATTGTATCACTGTTAATAAGCCGAGTGTAGCCCTAAGGCTCTTACTCTTTAGACATCAAATAAGTGGGCCACAGCCGTTCACGAATTTAGAATTTGGTTGGTCAAGAATTAGAGACCGGTCTCTAGTCCTTGTCATGATGGTGTATCTCGAACAATGACCGAGAGGAAATTCCGATCGTAATAATTTGAAAAAATAGTAATTTCTGATAAGGATGCAGCTTCGCTTAGTAGGTAACCCATCACTCCAGAGAGTGCCTGGGACGTTTAAAACGCGAGGGGTCGTCTATATTGTAATCGGTGGCTTCCCTCACGAGCGGATTCTCGTGAGCTATTGCACAATCAAATACTTTCAGATTGCGTTCTCCAATGATACTTCTGATAGAAGGCAGATTGAGGTCTTCGAGGATTCGATCGTTCCGCACGTATCACGGAGCGTTCGTTATCATCCGCAGGACTCTCATTTGCGCCCGTTCCAGGATGCTAATGCTAGACCTGCAGATTTGGCCCCAGGCGGCCAAAGCATACAGAATGACAGGCCTGAACATCATTTTGTAAATCGTGACTTTGTTTTTAAGGGACAGTTTGCTCTTCCTGTTAATCAGGGGATATAGTGCACAGATCTTTTTGACGATTTTGTCTCTGACAATATTGACATGTGGTCTCCAGGTGAGCCGGCAATCCAGAGTAACTCCCAGGTACTTGACCTGCTCTGACCATTCTATCTCCGTTCCAGAGATAGTCACTCCCTTCTCCGGGTTGCTCCTCTTGCGACCCATCGAAATCGCTTGTGTTTTTTCAGGATTTAGCTTTATCTTCCACTCCAGATACCACTGCTGGAGGTCGTCTAATGCATTCTGCAAGTGAACGACACCCATCAGGTGGTCAGCTGCAGAGGAAAGCAAAGCTATCATCGGCGAACAGAGATACCTTCACATGTTCGCTTCTTGGAATATCTGACGTGTAGAGGGCGTATAATATAGGACACAGTACAACCCTCTGAGGAACGCCGGCCTCAATTTCTCTCGAATCCGAGAGAGAATTGTCGACCCTGACTTGAAATGTCCTACCAAAGAGGAACGACTTGATCCACTTGATCAAACTCAGAGGCAGGTGGAAATCTATTAGCTTAGCAAGAAGGCCTTCATGCCAAACCCTGTCGAAGGCTTTGCCAATATCAAGTAAAACAATGTGAGCGCTGTTATTTGAGTTTAAGGATGAAATAGTGTCCTCCACTAGCCTCACCACCTGTAGCTCAGTGGAGTGAGCATGTCTAAAACCAAATTGTTCGTTGGGTAGGACATTTCTATCCTCCACTTCTTCGTCAAGCCTTTCTAGAACGATTTTTTCAGCCAGCTTAGCCGAACTGCAAAGCAGACTGATTGGTCGATAATTCTGTGGAAAGGTCGGGTTTTGTCCCTGTTTCGGAATCATAACCACAACGGCATGCTTCCACCTCCGAGGGAATCTCTTAAGGCGCAGTGAATTATTAATAATATTCAATAATGACTGCACCTGGTTATCCGGGAAATACTTAATCATTCGATAAGTAATTCCGTCGTAACCAAGCGCATTTTTGGGATTGAGTCCCTTTATATGGGCCCCAAGTTCATCCAACGTAGCTGGACGAATGTCGTCATGATTGGGTTCCCTGAGAGTACGGTGAACCCGATTTTCCAACAAAATTTCACGATCCAGATCATCGTCAGGATACTAATTCAGTCTAAACTGCCTTTCCATCGAGTCTGCAAAAGCTTGAGCTTTGGACACTGGGTCATAGCACATTCCGGCCTCACCATGAATAGGGGGAGATCGGTCTTTTTTTGTTTTAAATTTTGATTAATTTTCCAAAGTTGGTCACAGTTTTCTAAATTTTGAAGAGTTATGCCAAATCTTTCGTTCCGAAATTCCGATATATTTTCTCTAACCTCCCTATTTAATTCATTAGCTTGGATTCTGTCCACAGGGAACAGACTCCTTTGATACGCTCTTCTAGCGCGATTTCTCTCGCCGATAAGATTTTTAATCCTCAAAGGGAATTCGTCAGGGAATCTAGGAGCCGGTTCCTTGTGGGAGGAATCCTCTAAAGCATTTTGGATGGTGAGTTCGTAGCGCGCTACGGCCTCATCCAACTCGAGTGGAGAATCTATTCTCTCAGGAGCGCAGTAATTTGTCTCCAGAAGCGAACGGAATCTCTCCCAGTTCACCTTGGTACACATGCGATCCGTCTGGGGCGGTGGATCACCTCCCAGTGATAAAATCATCGGATTGTGATCAAAGCATAACTTGGTGAGGACGTGTATATCCCAGTTCCAGGTGATATTCCTGGCCAGGGCAATGTCAAGTACATCGGACCTGTATGGACCAAAGTGTGTCGGCCCATCTGGAGCCATAACTTGGTATTCGTACCTGTCACTGTGTTGCCTCAAACGTCTGCCATTGACGTTGGTTACACGACTCCATTGCACGTGCTCAGCGTTCAGATCACCCATGACTAAAACAGGTCTGTTTCCATCAGGAGCACATCAAGTGCCTCAGGAAGTATTTGATTCCGCGGAGGGTTGTAAGCACTGATTGAACGCAAAGGACCACTCCTCGTGTTGAAAATTATACCTACAGCTTCAATACCATGGGTATCATCATTGGAAATGCCAAACTGAACATGCGAGTGACAACGCTTGACCAAAATGGCAACACCGCCACCCGGACGTCCAATCCAGTCATTTCTAAGCACTTTGTAGTTGGGAAATCTTACAGGTTCTCCATTGAGATGAGTCTCCTGCAGAAAAGCAACATCGATGTTATTCTCTACAAGAAACTCTTGAAACTCAAGTCTATTCTGGAGGAGTCCATTACAATTCCAACTCACCGCTTTGATGAAATTCGGAAGCTGTTGTTCACCCATTAATTGGGATTAAAACCTGTTGAGAACTTTGCAGCAGCTTCAGAGAACTGCGCAAACAACATCCTCATTTGCTCTAAAGTGCTAAGGATGTCTTTAGGCGTTGAAATTTGAGCTGGCTGAGGAGGGGAAGCGTCCCGGGCCGCCGCCGCATACGACACCCCCGTGTCCTGTGTTCGGGAAAATATCGTCGATTTTGCGATACTGAAGCGGGGTCCACCCTGCGCCTTATGCATGGACATTTGGGACATCCACGATAGTTCGCAGTATGATCTCCACTGCAGTTCGCACACCTAGCTCTTTTTTCCCTAGGCTTTGGACATTCACCAGTGATATGGGCATCCCCGCACTTGACGCAGGCGGGGGTGGCGCAGCAATTCAGCTGGCAGTGGCCAAACCGCTGACATCTGTGACATTGGCCCACAGAGGCTCTGGGCCTCTGTGGTTCAACCGTAATTTGGACATTCAGTAAATCTGTAATTTTGAAAAAAAAATTCTGGTCTTTATTCAGGAGAATTGAAACTAGTGGAATTGGAGTCTTTTTGGCATCATTTTTGTGCATGCGCGCCACTGACTCCGGGACGAACCCCCTCTCAGTTGGCTCGTTTTTGATGTCATCACAGGTCAGTGAATTGTCTTGATTATTTTTTTACATTTCTAGAAACCAATGGAAACTTTCAATTCAAATCATTCATGACATTTCGACCAATCAAAACATTATTATAGTGGGAATATTCTACCTAGAATATTGCCGCGGAAATAATTTTAGGTATTTTGTGTTTATTGTCTGACATCGTCATTTTCAATTTGACGTTTGTCATTAATTCGCATGAAGTGAGAAATGAATCAAAACCGGTTTGCTACATTGTATCATTGTGCGACATTTGGCAACTAGTTTTCGAAAATCAGTGGAACTATTTTCACTTTTTTCTCACTCTCTTGTGATATCACAACTGACAATTGTGAAAAAATACCTGATTTTTTTCGTGAAAAATAGACTAGTCACATTGAGACGTTCTTTCATCGATAGAAAAACAACGTAATTAAAAAAAACATTTCATGGCATGTGTGCATTTGTCTTGCTAATAATAAGCCCCCATCGAAATTTCTGTTGCTCCTGATGATACAACGTTGAGCTGGCACAGCACCTTTATTTGTAGACAAAATCTAGAATTGTATAGCTATATCATTATTTGGTTTTTCATTGTTGATTTGTGACAAACAAGTTCCACCAATAGTGTATAGTTGCACGGTACATGAAATTATTGCATATGATTCATTCTATAACGGGTGATAGCGAAATGATTAACCCCCTCGTTTTTTATAAGGAGGAATATTCACCCCCTCAGTTTTTTAGTAACGGAGGGAAACATTAAAAAAGTTTACATTTTAGAAATTCTATAAACAATTGCTAATCAAGATTA
>JAFIRS010007974.1:0-20440 GCA_018342105.1 Gonioctena quinquepunctata | reverse complement strand
TGCGAAAACGAAAAATCAAAACAATAAAATTGAGGTTATATGACTCATATGCAATATTGACAGGAGCAGGAGAATTGTCGACGATCGAAATCCACCATTTTCTACAAAGTTAACTTTAACCGACACCCGTTCCACCCGATAAAGTTAACTGCTACATTTTGAAGTTAACTTTAACATGTGACGTCATCCACAAGTTAACTTCTAGTTATCTGTCGAAATAGTTTTATAATACCCACCCTTAGTGACGTACTTGGACATGGGTACAGGTGGCCCACGTAACATACAGAGTGGTCCAATATACAATCAAGAGCCTGTAACTCTCAGATACCAGAATGCAAAGTGCGCTCGTCCGCCACTGTCCAGGGAGAATGGTGGCCATGACATGTCCATATACGACTCACAAATGATCTTTCATCTCTTTCTATTACTGCCACCATTGTCTTATGGGGAATGGACTTTCCCACTCAGATAACGTTTACTCTCTTGGTTGAGCGCCATCGTCCGAGCTCCTTTGAACCGTGTTCATTTTCCGGCAGACGACGGGACTCACCGCGACGACCGAAGATCGCCAAGCGTGATCTTGCAAGTTTGGCGCCAGGAGTGCCACTCCACGCGCCGTTGGATCCCGGCTTAAGAGTATTTCACATATCACTACGATAGTGGTGGGACAATTTTATGAATTGAATTTATAGTTCTTTTTCTATAGATCGATAATGATAATATATCATAAATCTGAACCTTTTTTTATAATTCAAATTATTACTGACAAAAAAATCCTTTTTATCGGCCGGTTATTTATTTTCCTAAAATTGTTATAAATCTTCATTTGAGGTCGATCTCGATAAATTAAGCATTATTGTCAACATATAAAACCTGAATACAGTCTTTTATCAGAGTAATCCAACAAAACATGTCTATAAATGGGGGATGGTGATATTTTTTGTAAATAGGTACTATACGTAGTTGTTTTGTTTGTACGTCTTTGTCTCTAATTTATATTTATAAATTCAATGGCCATGACTTTGAGATCGAAATGCGCACAAAGAAGGGACTATCAGCCAAGTTTATAAGGTTTTAAAATAGAATACTATGATGTATACAAAGCAATTTTCCTAGATCACGGAAATAAGTGCTTTTCATGCTTGTGGTGGGAAATGTCACATTGCCACATCTACAGTTTTTCAAAAATAATATTACTATTTCGTTTATACATAAATGACAAAAAATACAATTCATTAGATCGCCTCTTCAAAATTTATTCTGTATTCCTGATTTTCAATGCCACCAAAATAAGGAAAACATCCCATCCGATATTCTATCACGTCACTTGAAATGTTCTCACTACTGTAGTTCTTCAGAGAGAAGAGTGACTTCTGCGACTTTATTCAATTTGATGATAAAGAACATTTTAAGTAATGTAATAAAATACATATTTCACAAATGGATAAATTATCTGAACCATAGCATTCAATATAGCCTGTTTAAATTGTTTTAGAATTCAAATTTGCTAACGTGACAAAAAGAGCATTTTCGTGGGCTTGTCGTGATAGGCCTTTTCTCGACTCGTTACGCGCAAGCGCATCCGCCATGTTAAAGAAGCGGGTAATGTGAAAATTTCGGGTACTATAGTAAATATGGCTGGACAACACGGTTTATTACCCTTATTATCAGTGCAATTAACTGATGGTGCTTCATCAGTACATACAACAGTTGAGGCACATAATTTATTCCAACTACGACGAAGGTTGGAATGCCATGGCCGCCCACAAGGTGGAAAAAAATCAGAACTTGTTTGCTGATAGGATAACAATGACATTCATGTTAGATTTGGATTAATTAATATATTAATAATTAGAAAAATAAAGATAAATAACCAGAAAATACAAATTATTAAAACAGTAAAGCTAAACAGGTCGCTCTACTTTTACCTGTAAAAACATTTATCATTTGAGGTTATAGCACAAACTATTATATTTACAGTTAAATAGATCAAAATTACCCGATGAAATTTTTTTTTTTTTTTTGCACAACTGATGGGATTAGGATGTTCTGTTGTTGGGCCACTTTTTCCTACGAAGTGAAGTGAACAAATATATGTATCTTTATTAACATGATCAATCAGTTGGAATCGACCATCACCTCGTCCATCTCTCAACCCACAAACCACATTTAGCACACTTGGGACATATTTTTAGATGTTTTTGTTTCGTTGATTTTATTAGTTTTTGACGATATTCGAGTCAAGGCTTTGGAAAACTAATTAAATAATTTAAGTTCTCCGAAAATGTTTCACTACGTGTATCGCTGAGAATATCCCATAACAATGTTTTTCTTGCTCCTTTTTTTAATGATATTATATATTTTGATTGTGTTATCATTTCACCGTAGTTTAAAACAATTGAAACTATATATAGAACTGATCGTGGATTAATAATTGAAAACGTTCGTTTTCTAATACATTGGAACCTTCATATTAACGGGTTATACACGTATAAATTGCCCAAAAGGCCTATTAACGGAATCTTAAATCGTATATAGCTTTGTTGAGTTGACGGTAGTTGTTTGAGCTCCAGACAGTTAAATTTGTGTATTGTTGACTTATACGAATATGAACTAAAACCAGTGAAATTCACCTATAAAGCAAATATACAAAAATTTGCGCGGTTCTAGATTCCTTGAAACTAATGATTTGACACCGGATTTTCAATTTTTTTATGAGATTCAAAATAATATTTTATATACCTATTTAGATAAATGAAGCAATAAAAAACCTAAATATATATATATATATATATATATATATATATATATGTATATATGTGTGCATGGTTCTAAATTTGGCAACGTCGAATTTCTCTTGTCTTTTCAATTTAGTGATTAGTGAAACACAAGATACAGTTTTGAGTGTGAGAAAGAGTAATCCATATCGAATAGTGTTTTGAGGTTAGACTGTGATATGACACAAGAAGTTGGAGGTGATTTGCAAATATTCTAATGTCATTCCCAAACTCAGCTGTTGTAGGGGTGACTGACATTACCTTTGACGTCTGTAAATTGGTTTAGTGATCATTTGATAGGTGTTTTATCTAAATTACTAATATTTTCGGCTGAAACTTCTTCATAGTTCAAAGATATCATGAGTGAATTGAGTCAGGAAGAGGTGAGTTCAGGATTTGTTTTAGAATTCTTGATTTTATTATTATTTTATTTTACCCATGCTGTAGTCATTGTCTTTGTTAAACTACAGGTTCTTCTGGTGCATAAATCAGAATTTTTGTTTAAAGGGCTAATTGAAATCACCCGAAATGTCATCATGAATATTTGGGCGATTTTTTCCATTTTTTTTTATGTTTCAAGGTTGAATGAAAGATTGAGCTTATATTACAGTACAGTGCTTGTATAATTAATTTGAAAATGTTTAATTTTCATTGAGAAAACAACCTTAAATATGTCAAATTTTCTAGATAAGACGGAGACGTTTGGCACGTCTTACTTCCCAAGACAATGCTTCTCCTTCAAGTTCGGTATCTCCTCCGTTTACTCCAATTTCACAGTCACCAATTATGCCCATTAGAACCCAAAGTCCGGTGGTTTTTGAATCTCAAATTACTCCAACAGAAGATCTAAATTATGACACTACAGAAATGAAAGAAACTGATTTTGCCATCAAGTCTGAAGACATTTTCAAGAAACCTAGTGAACCCATTGACATAAATATACCTTCAAGTTCCAAAGGGAGATCTAGGGCTCCCCCTCAGAGAAGCGACTCTGAAACTAGTTCTACTCATATGGAGGTTGATGAAGCAAGTGGGTGTGCAGATAAAATTGGGGCGAATACAGATATTGATTCTGGATTTGAAAATATGGAGGTGAGTCATTCTATCTTTGTTTTGGTAAAAATTCAGTGATTCTGGATTTGAAAATATGGCTGTGGATATGTATGTATACACCCAAAACGGTAGGAAACAAATATTCAATTCCAACAAAAGAATAAAACATTATCACCAAATTTCACTAATAAATCATACAAAATGTCACCATGCCAAAGAATAGAGGACCAGAGAAATCACTATGCCTATTCATGAATGAAATAGTAAAATTGTGTTGGAATCCTTGAAAGTTGACGCTTAGCCTGTCATTCACGTTTCATTCATAAAATTCGAGATCTGGTTTAGTTCTGGTTTAGCCAATCACGAGCCAGAATAGCACGTCATGTGACAGAATGTAGAATGAGGAAACACTTCAGGTATTTTCCTATGTGCAAGATAAATAAAATAATTCAGTTTTTGGGTAGAATTAAGTATATTATGAGACTGTATTGTCGTAATTAGTCAAAAAATGTATTCTGAGATTCCTTTGATTGAAACATTCATATGTTATATATATTTTTATCGTAATGGATTCGATGTGTTACCTCATTGACAATAATTATGTGTATTCCATTGTTAATCATTATTGTCCATATTTATTTTGGAATATAAGTAGTGATGGGCAGAATCAACTGTTCATAGAATCGAATACTTGTGAATCGAATATAACTCAGAATCGAATTAAGTTATTAATTCATTTCCAAATATTAAGATTTTTTTTTTAAAAGGGTTTTCCGGACAAGGATAAAAAATGAAAATACTGGTTTAATTAGCTTGAAAATTGTAATTTGACATTTCTGCATTCCACATAGTCTGAAAGCACCCTCAGAGTCAAATTACAATTTTTGAGTCAATCATAACTCACCATCGAATATTTAAAATGTTATGATTGGCTCAAACACTTAAATTTGACATTTATGTACTGTGCTTTTCGCATAGTCTGAAATCACTTTGAACACAGTGCTGGCTGCAAAATGCAGACTGGTGGTCCTCTATATGTTCCGTACCATAGCTCACAAACAATAGTTTTTAATAGTTAATGTATTTGAATACCTTTTCACTGGTACTCTAGATGTCCCGAGACCTTTGAAGAATCGAATACTTGCGATTCTTGGTATTCGAATACCCCCATCACTAAATATAAGTTGATTGTTGATTATGAATATACAATAACGGGAAAATCCTTTCAATAAGTGATGATATCGGTATAGATAAATATGTATGTGCTAGTAATTCAACAAGAAATGGATGGATCCACAATTACAATGAACATTTCAATTCAATTCAATTTTTATTTAATGCATGGAGCTGTGAGGCTATCGGACAAATCAGATACAAACATGGTTTACATAAAGTGTATAAGATAAAATATAAAATATCGGCAAATAATTTTTTTTATCCAAAACTATCAAAAAATTCTTTTATGTTATAGGGGCAGAGGGCGAGGAGAAGTCTTTTTATCTCTTTTTTGAATGTGTGTTTTTATCAATTTTAGTTCTTCAGGAAGAACGTTATATAATCTTAGTCCCAGTATATCTGCAGATTTCTGAAATACTGTTAAACGAACATTGGGCAGATGGAAATTATTTTTTGATCTTGTATGATGATCATGTAGTGGGTTATTCTTAACCAAAGTTTTGCGTTGCTTGTGTATATATGTTAAAAGTTCCAATATATGTAGGCCATAGAGAGGAAGAATTTTAAATTGTTTGAATAGATCCCTGCATGAGGTACCATTGGGAACATTAGCAAGACATCGCATAATCCTCTTTTGCACCAGAAAAACCTCATTAACTGCAGATGAACTACCTCAGATGGTTATTCCGTATGTTAATCTGGATTGGATTTCCCCGAAATAGAAGAGCAGGAGTCCCTGTATGTCAATTATAGATTTGAGAGATCTCAGTTGAAAACATTTAATACTCAGTGTATTGGCTAAAGTTTTACAGGGAGTATTGAAGGATACATTCTGATCAAGTCTAATACCTAGAAAAGTAGAGCATTCCACCTTGTCTATAATTTGATCATCTACAGTTATTTCTAATGCAGTGGTATTTTTATTCTGTCTGGTGTGAAAATTTATATGATTTGTTTTAATACTATTCGAAAATAGAGAATTATCGTATAACCACTTACAAAGTGACTGAAAAGTAGTGTTAATGTTGTTTTGAATTTGTACCTCAGATTTGCCTGTGAATAATAACATGGAATGATCTGCATACAAACAGGTAAATGCATTCGGGATGATTAGAGGTAATTCATTGATGTAAAGCGTAAATAAAATAGGGCCCAATACTGAGCCCTGAGGAACTCCTATTCCTATCGGAAGTTCACTAGAAGAAAAAACCAATTTTTCATTGTTCTCCACGTGGTTTATCTTGATTTTCTGAAGACGTCCTTTGAGATATGATGAAAACCATTCATGAAGTTTGCCCCGGATTCCGTATCTGAATAATTTTTCCAATAAAATGTCATGTTGAACACAATTGAAGGCACGGCAGAGATCACAGAATACACCAACCGCGCCTTCGCCTTCTTCCAGGGAGAGTAAATATTTTTCGTAAAAACTGTGAATAGCTGTTATAGTAGAATGTTCAGTACGGAAACCGTGCTAGTTTTCAGCACTCGCCTTATTTTTTCCATGAAATTCAGTAGTCGTTCTAGTATCGCATATTATTTTTTTTTCGAAATGATGGGTGTAATAGTGATTGGAAGGTAATTTTCCAAATTTTGTGGATTTCCTTTTCTCAAAATGGGCGAAACAAGCGCGGCTTTCATTCTGGATGGAAATATTCCTGTTTGAAATGATAAATTAATGAGGTAAGTTAAAGAAAGGTTTTATAATCCTATTTGCGATTTTTTTAATTATGAACCCTGAAATGTCATCTGGGCCACATTATGTTCATTTTTTAGTTTATGTTTCATAATAAAGAGCACCTGCTCTTCCGATATATGGGAAATTAACATGCTGTTGACCAGACTTTTGTTTGTCATAGTTGACGTTTCACCTGTCGACAAAGGCTTCTCTATTTTGTTGATAGTTTCATGCGGAGCATTCACAAAAAAATCGTTAAAAATTTCGGAAATTTCAGCGGGATTAGAAATACTTTCATTTTCCTGTTTTAGTAATGTTTCTGTTTTGCTTTTCTTTTTCCTGTCTGCCTAATTTTGAAATAAGGTTCCAGGCAGTTTTATTTTTATTATTAGATTCCAGTAGTTTGTCAGACTAATTATTAGATTTGGTAGTATTTATCAACATATTGCGACTTTTTCTTTCATTTTTGTAATGCTCTTTTAGAACAGGATAATTCCTTTGAAGATGAAAGAGGGTTTTCAAATTTTCACTGGATTCTCTCGCAGTGTAATTCGCCCATTCATTGGTATTTGCTTTAGAAAATGATGAAGATTTCATGGGACAGGCCTGATTCAGGTGAAACATCAAAGTATCGTGGAAATTATTGAATTTTTGTTCATAGTCAATGGCTGTGTAGGTCTGTTCCCAATTTTCATTTTCAAGGGACGTCTTCAGATTGTTGATATTAGTATCATTTAGGGATCTTCTTTTTATAGAAATTTTTTTTGGTTCTCTGACTTCGTTCACCCCAGTGCAAAAGAGGACCGTGCGTTGGTCAGATATATTATTGTCATGGACATACCACTTTCCAATAGGAAGGTTGGTGTATACTTGATCCAGTATTGATTCTTCTTCTTCTTATTTTTATGGGCTGTGCCCAAGGGTAGTATTGATTCGGTGGTTGAATTTATACTGGTTTGATCCTGGGTTTGAGGTTATAAGATGTGAGTAAGCGTAAAAAGTCGTTATTTTCATTGGCAGACATGGAATTAATATTGAAATCCCCGTCCAGCACCATTGGAATCTTTGGGTCAAAAAGATTATTCAAAATTATATTAATGTAGCAAGAAAGAATAATCACAGTTTCATTCGACTTGGTTTCCCAGATTAGTCCGGCGATTTCAATATCTTTATCGATACAGAACGTCTTGAGATTAATCGGTTTAGCGTTCAAATCTTTTTTATGCCATATACTTACCCCCCCCCACCCCTGTACCTATTTCTAAAATAATAATTACAAAGGATATATCCAGGGAATACAAAGCATTCTACACTTTCAGAACAACACCAGGTTTCTGTTAAACAAATAAATTTCAAGTCATCATTGATATAATCAGAGATAATATTATCTAATTTAATTTGAGATAAACTCTGAATGTAGTAGATCACAACCAGAAGAAGAATCTACGGGTGTTTTGTTGTTGAGTTGGGATTTTATTTTATTTTTTCAATTTGCTCATGATTGAAATATTATGATGGAGCGAATAATTACTTAATTTAGCTTTCAAACCAATAAAAGTACGGGAGATGCAATTTTTCGCTTTTTGAAAATTCTATATTCTAGTCTGAAAGAAGTGTGCCCTGTAGTTTTTTGTGCTATATCTAAAGTTTTGACTGTTACATAAGCTTCATCTCTACAGCTTTAGAGGATGAAGCTTCAATTGGTTCGAGTGCTATCTGAGTGAAAGAGCCCAAATTGTGAAAACTGATAGTCTCTCAGCTTTTAGGCGAATTAAGAGGTGTTCACTATTTTGGCAGACAACACGACTATTTTGGTATAAATTAATTGGTATGTTCTCTGAACTACCTTTGCCCATTGTAATAATTTTTTTCAACTTGTGATTGTAATTTTGTAGTAACCATCCAATCAAATATTTTTTTTATTACTTTTATATTTATTTTTTATAACATATATATTTTGTACCAAAATTTGCCATGAGATGACAATCTTCTGACTATAAGTATATTTGATTAGAGATGGAAAATTCTAAATATAGTGGATATTTTTTTCCAAAGAGTCATGGGACCCTCTGACGGTTCGGAATTCACTAGCCAAAATCAAGATATCTTCATAGAATGAAAAGTCCACGCTTGTGTTTATTAAAAAGTGATAATTATACCAATAATAGTCATTAGCCTTATGGATCTTGGGAGTGGGCCTTGTTCTTCTGACCAACTGCTTGGTTTAGATCGCCCTCCGATTATCTCATGCGGGGTGTTACTGAAAAAAAAGAGAAGAGCATTTGGATTATTGTTTTCTCTCCTCACCTTTGTTAGTAGGGCTCACCTTTTCCGGATAAGTCATTCTAAGATAGCTGGAAGCAGCCTAGACTGTCGCAGAACAGGATTTATCGATTTCTCAACTTCATCAACAGATTTTTTGATATCTACAATGAACTCTCTGATTTTGTTCTGGTCAGAAGGTTGAGAGAGAGATAATAGTCCGGCAGATATGGGCAGTGCTTGGTAATAGTTTGTATCGGAAAGTTTAATAGAACAACGTCATAGGGGGCATTTTCCAATGCCCTTAATTCTAAAATTTTAATTTAAATGAGGGGAAGACAATATTAGTACAGATATCATTAAGATGAATCACATCTATTTATTATAACCGCTAATTGTACCTTCAGTACTGGAATTTTCCATAAGATTCTCAAAAGTTCAATAATTGTACCAATTTTCAAACAAGGTGACAAAAACTTTACAAGCAACTACAGACCTATTTCACACTTGAGCTCAATAAGCAAATTGATATAAAAATGTATATTGAATATAAACTAATGCTATTTTTGGAAAAATATGTCTTATTAGATAAACATCAATTTGCCTTTAGGGAGAATCTCAGTACCGAAAACGCTCTGTGTAGAGTAAAAAAAAAGTGGTTAGATAATAGCCTTCTTTCCCTAGGTAAAAAAAAGTTTATGACCTTCGCTCTCTCAATCAGATCCCTACCCACTGATGTACAAAACATAAAACTACATGAATCACATTGCACCTTAGAACAACAACAATGTACCTGCACACACAAAATTGATAGAGAGACAAATACTTGGGATTATTGTAGATTAACTTTTTACTTGGAAGGAGCACATAATCTACGTTACGAAAAAAATCAGAAAACTAATTTAAAATTCTATCACTTCGTAACTTTTTGCCATAAAACCATAAAAGCAATATATTTCTCACTTGTAAAAAATTGGTTAGAAATGCTTGTAGTATATACTTGTCAAAGCTTGAAGTATCCCAAAAATAGATAATAAAAATTATTCTATTTAAAAAAAAACGTTACCCATCTCAATTAGTATATGAAGAAAGTGGATTACTCACTCTAAACCAACTTTATCTTAAAGCAGTCGCAAGATTTATTTTGAAAATGTCTTATTATAGAAAGAATCTCTGTCATAACCTAAACACGCGAAACGCAGCTCAACTAAATGTCCTTTTGAAAAACCCCAAACATATTGCTTGCCAGAAACATATATATTGTACAGGGCTCAAAGTGTACAATGCTCTACCGCAGAACTTTAGAGTCATGCCAGATAATAAAATTAAAAAAGACATTTTAAAACGGATTATACAAACAAACTTCTCCCTTATTTACCTTGAATGAAAAAAAAAAAAATAAGCTACCTAATGTATTTATTCACCTAAAGTAAATTACACAAATCAAACTACCTTTCCTTTCTCCTAAAGTACTTAATATATTGTGCCTATGTAAACATTGAATTAGTCAGTACCTCAGAAACAATTCTACAAACATGAGAGTCGCACACACAGTATCTATAGTGCGCCAAATTCCAGTAATAGTTAAGGTCAAATTGTCTAAATGAACACTCCTTTATGGATATATTATTTTAGAATAGTTGTCAAATTACTGAACTACTGTCATTTCTATTGCTGAATAAATATATATATATATATATATATATATATATATATATATATATATATATATATATATATATACATATATATATATATATATATATATATATATATATAATTAGAGCATATTTGTACATTGCAGCTTTGTTAAAGATCGTATTTTCAATGCCATCGGATTTATGATGCACATATATTAGGAATATGTGCAGTTTGTCTTCTTTGTATGGTATGGAGAAAAGAGATGCTTCGAGATGCTTCCCGATTTTGACGTTTCTCTGCTTTGGGTCCATTTCTTGTGTTTATCCAATCTTACGGACAATGGCCTCTTTGTTTCTTCGATATAGGAATCTCCGCATTCGCATGTAACTTTATAAATGCAGTTCTTACTGATTTCGGTTCTGTTGTCAGGTTTTTGTTCTTGGTGAGGAAACTCCGTAAAGTACCGCGGATCGGAAGAAGCTCTTGATATTGAACTTGTTTCCGATCCTTCTGATCTTCTCAGAGATACCTCTGATATACGGAAGGTAGATCACTGTGCTTTGTTGTTGCTCTTCGGATGTCTTTGTTCTCTCGAGTTTTTTTAATACTTCTATGAGTTTCTCGGGGTACTTATTTCGGTGAAGGTCCTCTCTGATGTGGTTTAACTCGGCATCTAGTGAATCCTTGTTGCTGCATATGTGTTTCCTCCTTCCACCAATGTTCTTACGATCCCTCTCTTTGTCGAACTCGGATGGTTGGAGCTGTAGTTGAAATATTGTCCCGTACGTGTCTTCCTTGATGAAGGTGTGGATGTCGTTGCCTGTTCTCTCAACATTCACATCAAGGAAAGGTAAGGTACTGTTGGTTTCCATTTCCATCGTGAATTTGATCGAATGCCTGATGATGTTGATTCTATAGAGGAATTCTTGATGTTTATCTCCTTGGCTCCATATAATGAAAGTGTCATTCACGTACCTCAACCACAGTTTTGGTTTGTGTTCCGCCTCCCGTATAGCCAATTCCTCGAACCACTACATGTATATGTTGGCAATAATTGGAGACAGGAAGATCCCATCAAGAGTCCGCTCGTCTTGAGAGAAGAATCGGTCCTTTCTTGGAAATATCGTTGGGTAGGCAGCACTGCAGTAATTCCAATATCGCTTCATGGGAAGGTCAGTCCTTCTGTGGGCTGGTTATCCCCTTCGAGTTTCCTTTGAAGATGCTAAGGGATTCCTCTATGGGGACATTGGTTCAAGTTTAACATTCTTGATGGTGTCTACGAAATGCATGGAATTCTTGGCGATGAACTGCTTTTCCTTGTAATTTGCAAACCACTCAGAGACATCGATATCAAGAAAGGCTAATGTAAAATTTAATTTTTTTGGGCATTGAATGAAATTATCCGACCCCTTCAGAATTTTACTAATTGAGATACAATTTTAGGAGGTGAGAGTTAATTAAATTAAACAATATACATAATATCATTTATGGAATTGAACATAAGTCATCCCTAAAATTGAGGGAGCAGATAAAGTAAATTGCTCCTATAAATGAACAGTGTCTGATCAATTGCTTGGAACAAATGAACATCCATACATTGCTCAAATTCGAGCAATGTGAGCATGACAAAAGAACAGGCCTCTTACTTTGATAGAGCTTTCATAAAATATAATGTGTCATTTTAGCTGACCATATATTTCACAGTGTCAAGGAATTTATAAAATTTAAAATGTGTTGTTAGTTTATCTGTCCTATTTTTTGTGAACTAGTCGGATAGGGTGGTGCATTGTGAATATTTTATTATGTATAATGTAGATTCTCATAGATGAATAAATGTCTTTCTTTCACAATATGGATATTTCAATGTTGACAAATAATTTTGAGTCCTTTCATATTTTTATGTCCCTCAGTAAAGTAGTACATCAAACTCCGTTTCTTTTGGCAAAGAAGAAAAAAATTAAAGCTTATGTAATTTCAAATTTCAATCGGTTGGTAGCACGGTTAATATAGTCTAATTGCTTTAAAATTTTGACACTTTATTTTCATTACATCAAAATCATCCTAGACCAATTAATTTTTTATTTCCTGCATAAAAATTAAGTTTTGTTTATTTTAAAACTTGCTTCTAATTCAGTCACTCTTTCAACACAAATCGTTCACAATATCCTTATTTATTATTATTATTTTATTACTATTAAAATGTGAGAATGGGCTGAGGTGTACACCTATAGAAGCCCATTTATACATGACATGAGTAAGTATATGCTACAAACTATAGTTAAAAACTTAATACTTCTTCAAAAGAGACAAATTAAGATTAGGGGGATAATAGTATATTATGATACAAGTGTATAAAGTGAGCCTTTAAAGCTGCAGAGCGAGTTGAGGGCACTCTGCTCGCGTCGTGCCCTCAACGTTCAAGTACTTTAAAGCAACTTATACACGATCGTCTATCATACGATATTTTTATTATACCTGCATCATAACTTCAATAACAATGCTGTAAATGAAAATATTTTCTTCAAAGGTATAATTTTGTATTTGCTCGTTTGCATATATTTGAAATATGGTGGGACCATGTTAAATCACTGATTATGGTAACTCCAAGATCATTGTGATATTTAACTTTGACTAATTGCTCATCTTTTAGAGTATCATTCTGTCTCGGATTATTTTTCCCAAGATGGGTACAACACGTTTATTAATGTTCAATGGTAATAACCATTCACAACTCCAGTTGTATAAATAAACACTTTATTGTCCAAACAGGAGTTACCCAATTACAGGAGATTAAGATTATTGTGATATTTGTGTTACATTTTATTTGCAGTTTTCAACTTTTTCAGTTATGGGCTTTTAACTGTGATTTGAATTGGTCCAGTGAGCTTAGGAATGGATCAATTTTTTTTACAAAGTGTGTTAAAATTACATTGAATTTATTGGTGAGTTTGCCATGATATTTGCTGTTAATTCTTGGTACATAGAAGTTCAGTTGAGCAGTCAGATCTGGACAGTCTACAGATTGTGGATGAGTTTATACAAAAAATACAAGAATAATTTTCTCCGTTCTCTGGTGAGAAGCATTCCAAAACGTTTAAAAGGATGTTATTGTCTATGCCTTGAGGGGGGTATTGTCCATCCGTTTTCCATACCATGTACTTCATGAGGGTTCTTTGAACTGATTCTATTTGCTCAATATAAATGGCATAGCTTGGGGACCATATTAGTGAGCAATATTCGATTCTGGACTGACATATGCATTAAATAGGGTTGCATAACATTTTATGTTTGTGAAATCTCTGCAGTTTCGAAAGATGAATCCTAGCATTTTTTGGCTGATGAAATAGTTTTTGTTATGTGTACAGAAAGGTTTAGTTTATCATTGAAATAAATTCAAGATCTTTGATGTGTTGTTCATATTGTGGGGTTTCATTGATTGAGTATGAGTATGAAGCGATCAGGTCATTTTGCAATTCTTGTTGGGATCTTGGATCATTGTAGAAGTTTTTGTGTCATCAGAAAGAACAGGTTGACTTGAGCAAATGTGGTAGATCTGATATGTAACACTAAAGGACCAAGTACGGATCCTTGGGGACTCCACTCAATACAGGATTTTGATTGAAAAAAAAATTATCAATCCAAACACAAAAGTGACTATTTTCTAGGAAATTCTGGATACACTTTAGTAGTACTCCATATCAACATGTTTTAGTTAGTCTTTTCCTGGGGACACAATCAAATGCTTTGGAAAAGTCAAGATATATAATGTCTATGGAGTATTTTTGTCCAACTGTTTTGACCAATCATCCACACACTTCAATAAGTTTGTAACCCCATCGATTTGGAACAAATCCATGTTGCTGTTTGGGAATTATTTTGTGATGTAACAGGAAGGTTTATTATTGATTCCATAATTTTGCAAACCACGGAGGTGAGACTAATGGGTCTATAGTTGTTTGGGTCGAGCTTGTTACCCTTTTTGAATATTGGTGTTACAGATGCCATCTTTAAGCTATTTGGTACACAGGAATTTTCGAATGAACGGTTCATAATTTTATTGAGAGGATGGATCAATTTCGTTGCATCTTTTTAGAAACAAGTGATACTATCAAGGCCTGGAGGAGGATGACTTGAGTTTCCAATTTTTCACGGTTTTCACTGGGGAAAATTTAAACGGAGATGTTGTCTTGGTTGCTTATAGAGTAACTGTGTTGGGTAGTTCATGTTCAATATTGAAGGATGTTGTGAAAGTACTTGCCATTATTTCAGCTACTTCTCTGTTATCCCTTGCATATGTCACCATCTGCCCTTTTTACCATGGTATACTAACTCTGGAACAAAACAATGCAATTGTTATCCACATTATTTTCCCAGCTTTGCATTATTCTTTTACTATTTGGTTATTTCATATAAAATACCTTAAATGCCATTTTTCTTTATATAGGTCGATGAATCAGACATGAAAAAGAAAGATTTACAAAGACAACGAACTACCTCCTGCTCTAAAGAATTAACCAAAGAACAACTCAGGTCCCTCAGTGGCAGGGGTTCTGCATTCTACATTCAAGGAGCCATCTGAAACTTCGCCTGTACTTACGGAAACTACCGCCAGCTGAAGAAAACTCCGACATGTCCTTACGGATGTAATCTCAAGGCTATAATGGAAATATTATCCTTGATAGTTAACGGGGGTAACCCTTTCAAAGACTTAGTACAAAACCAGCCCCGATATATATGAAACTGCTAGTGTTGGATCATTTTCTGCTAGCCCACAGAATAAAAACCCTTCCCCAGTCCAGCGGGGTCATTCCAATACCTTTGCTGACAATGAAAACTATTGAAGAAACCAATGAGTCCAGCGACAATTGCAATGAATTTCTTGATGGATACTTATAATAGGGTTGGTGTGGGGGAAGGAACCACCCAAAGATCTAGTATTCCTCCCTCTGATGTTTATTGACTGAATTGAGAGCACAGGTTATACATTACACAACTCTCATAGTTCAAGGTAAATTAGAAGTAGTTTGGAAAATATTGCAAATATATTTTATATTTTACATAGATTCCTTTCCATTATCCGTTGGGTTTCCCAGATAGAATCATTTATTAATAGATAAAAATGACGGGGTTTTTAATTCTGCAGTAAATTTCTAGCTTTCTTTTTAGGAGGCAGTATTTGTGCTGATTTTTCGAAAAAAAAATTTTTGTCGTTATATTAATAAACTTCTCATTGATATTTTGGGTGAAAGCTTCTTGTATATATTTGTTTAAATCCTCTAATAGCTGCTTGGGTTTTCACATTGAGTCACTGCCAATATGAATGCTTTTATAGGTCATGTTGAACTATAGATACCAAATGAGCATAACACTATTTGTTTTTGATGGGTCAAATTTAAAAACAATTTATTATCCTGAAAATTGTAAAATACAAAATGTTCATTACCCAACACAATTGAAATTTTTCCTTTTTTGGGGACTCATATTCAATATAAATAAATACAGTAATAATTTTCGAAAATATGCTTTTACCTTAAACAAAAAGATAGTAGGTTTTCCATTGGATATCATATTTATTTTACCATTCCCAAATGGCAGTGAATATAAAATTGTATTTGTATCTATGTATCTTTAGGTTACATCATATCAATGTGCAGCAAGCAGGTCACCATTCTGAATCAATTCTTTCAGCAATCTCTCCCCAGGGTTTTTAACCGAGCTAGTAACTAGGCGCTACAACGAGAAACTTTTCTTCCGAATTCGGGCCTGTTTTGCAAGGACTCTTCAAACTAATGCAGTATTCCAGTATAGTCGGCACGAAACCAATTCCTATTCAAACACTTTTGAATTGACAGACATCGATGTGGGTCCAGACCCATATATCGCCATCACCAAACAAATACAGTTCCTGCCCCAAAATTTTGTACACCCGCTCCAGGTCGAGATTATGAGGATGTTCCTTTCTGGGACCCTTTTGGGTGTTTCAGTATTTGCGAGGATGAACCTAAAGTTGCAAGAAATTTTTCTGGTAGCTCCTCCATGAAAAAATTTGATTGATTGCGCAGGTTGGAAAAAACTGAGGATTAAAAAATGCATTTTACGCATAGGCAAATCCTGAAAGTAGAACAGTTGTTTGAGTTTTTTGGGAAGTTATGAAAAACAATGAAAAAAGGTTAGTGATAATTTTTGTAATAAAAATTTTTTTTCAAATTTATAATTAATTATTTTTTAGCTTCAGTTATTTATTATTACCCTTTGGTTAGGTTCTTTTAGGGGGGGAAAACCCCTTCCCCCCTTTGATCTATTGGGCCGACCCAATTGGTTAAATTCATTAATTCGCCCTTCTGGAAATCATGATGACATGGTTATACCTTTTTTGGTTTTTGCTTTTTGCTGAGAATTTGTTCTTTCCCGGACACTTTTTGTGCTTTCCCAAAAACCCCCAAAAGTCCGATTTTTTGATTTTTAAAGGTTACGTGGCTATCAGTAGCCTGTTATGATCCTGGTTTTTTTTCCCATTCAGTTCTAACAGGTGTAATGTATTCGGAAGAAAAGAAGCACAAAAAAAATTATAAATCACGACTAACTTTTTACTTCTGCTCATATACACCGATTATAACTATTGTTGCAAAAAAACTCATCCATGGATTGACAAATATGCTGATTGTTCGTATTAAGTAAACAATAATCAATATTAAATTACACCCTTTCCTATAAATTGATCTCCACTTTGGGAAATGAAGAGAAAACTCATAGAGTATGAGGGGAAAAATTTCCATGGGTTATTTTAAGGTTTAAAATGGAATCACTGACCTACATATTTATTACCTAGTACATCATTGCATTCCGAATTACCCCTACATATAAAATTATGGTAAAAATGCCCCAAAAAAAAAATGAACTTATCTACGGGTTTTAGTGTTCTTCTTCTTTTTTTTTGTAGTTTTTTGATTTCTGACTCCCGTGTCACTTTCTCCAGATCGGTATTGTATAATTACAAACATTAAATAGTATTCATCAATATATAAATATTTAAAATCATATACAATGATGAAAAAAACAAAATCTTCCCGATCAGGTATTTTTTTTCCACAAATCCCTTTTCATCTGGCCTGGGTTTCAAGCGGAAAAAAGATACTTGTAAACTTACAAACATGTAATTTGCTTTACGTAAATATATAAATATTTTCCCATAAAGATGGGAATTCACAAAAATAAAACTGCTCCCATTTTCCCACATGACTCCCTTCCCCCTTTGAAAGCAGCCCACGCGCCTGCTCTCGTCACAAAACGGAAGAGGTTATGATGTTGAATCAACTATATTTTCAACATACCCAATTGGAAAATTGTCATATTCTTACTAAGTTGGATAGATACATAATTTATAAATCATACTTTTCACATGTTTTTTTGTGAAAGACATAGTTTTCCATTGCCTTTGGGAAATGGTGAATTTGGGGGCGCCTTCAGCCACAACTGAAAACAACCATCATACCATGAGTCAAATTTTTTTTCATCTTGGTTAGTTATAAATGAGATCACCTGGTGAAAAAGTTAATTGATGATGATGCTTTTTATCATATTGTTTTCATTGAGTTTTTCCCAAAGAACTCCTTTCCCGTTATGTGCTAATTGTAGCCTAAAACGGACTTCTTTATCATATGCATCTAAAATTATATACGGGGTTTTTATTGGAAAAATAAAAAATTGTTTAAAAAACTAAAAAACACGTTTTTTATAGAAAAAGTAAAAAAAAATAAAAAAAAATGTATTTTTTTTTAAAAAATGGGGGGGTATGGTTTTTGGGCCCAAACAATTACCTGTGATCTGAGACATTTCTTACTTTACCCCCCTAGGTGAAATTTTGTACTATATAATTATTGATACCATGAACCCACGCTTTTTTAAAATAAAATAAATATTTTTTTTTATTTTCTAAATCTAGTTTTTTTGTAAAATCATTTTTTGTTTTTTTAAAAAAAATTTTTTATTTTTAACCAAAATTTGGTTTTCTATTAACGCGTGTTTTAGTTTTTCAAACTATAAAAAAAAAAATATTATTATTAATTTTTTTAACTATTATTCTCCTATTGGGAAAAGAATCGGACCATAATCACAAAAATCCGGGTTTTTGGAAACCCCCTCTTTAATCCTTCAATTATGACAAAAAAATCGTAATCTCCGCCCCCAAAAAACCCCCATACCAATTTTGAATAGAATCAGACCATAATCACAAAACCCCGCCATTTTGAATTTTTAAATTTTAAAAAAGAATCATAAATATTCGCCCCCAAAAACCCCCATTTTACCAATTTTGAATAGAATCAGACCATAATCCAAACTCGTCCACCATTTTGGAACCGCCATCTTAAATTTTTTAAATTTTTTGAAAAAAGGAACCCTTTAAAGACCAAAAAAACCCTTTAGATACCAATTTTGGGAAGCAATCTGACCAAATCAAAAAAACTCGTACGCCCATTTTGGGAAACCGCCATTTTTTTTTTCCCACAAAAAAATTTCTTAATGCATTGTCACCGGAATTATGTACCCTGCCAAATTTCAAATCATTGGGACGTCTGGAAGTGGGTCAAAATCGCGCCCAAAGAAGTCTTTTTACAAAAAAACAAACATACAAGTGAAAAAAATTAAAAAGCTGTAAAAAAAAGTGTAATATCTTATCCAATCTTCCCCAAAATCCTAATGCTATTTACATACATACGATTATATACCTCAAAATTAATTCAGCCAATAAAAATGCTTTTCATCCCAAAAAACATTGTACAAATGTTGCTTGTATATTCAAAAATATACAAGCTACTTTTTAAAATAGGTAGTAACCTTTTTTTATACCAAATCTACTTAACCAGTCACTGTCAAATTTATAATTTATTAAAATGAAAAAAACAATATTACATTACATTATTATGTTACATTATGTTCTATGTTCTATATCCAGTGAGCTTTTCGGGTAGAATATAAAAAAAATGTGTGTGCAGAACTCCAACCAACAATGAATATATTATCTATATCTAGGTATTTGAAAATGATGATGTACTTTGAGGATATTCTCCGATGCAAAAATCTTCAAGCATTATATATTTTTAAAATTCCTTTTTCTTAAGCTAAGATTAAATTAGGGAAAAATTTTACACTAAGTTGAATCAAAATTAAAGCAATACGTAGATCAAATTAAATTCATTGAAAATTAAACTTAAACCCGCCCTTTTTAAACCACATATAAACTTGAGCTTATTTCTTTTTTTATGTTTTTTTTTTCAATTTCAGGGGGGAGGGCATTTAAAAAACCTTTTGGGCCAGTAAAAAGTATGTGCTTTTGTAGCTAAGTGCTTGACAGAGGGGAAATCGTCGTAACGTGGGGGTAAATTTAAATTGGTTTAACTAATTTATTTAACATTTAAACTACAACTTGATTTTTTATTACTACGCCACTGTATAGCTCGATGGTATGGGTCCCCTTTAGACTGTTTTTTACTAAGAGGGTTTATTTATCTCCATACAGCATTTCGATGTTTTTGAATTCTGGCATGTTCCCAAATTTTTTCCTATTGACCGTTTTTTTTTCCGGGGTGAGCGACTGGGGTTTCAAATCTCCCGGGGTGATCTCATCGCTGTCGACGGCAACCGCGAGGGGACAGGGCCGGGCCCCAAAGGGTTTGCATTGCCCCGCCCCAAATTTCATCCTTTGGGTGTGGCGGAAATTGTGACTCCCCTTTTCTCCCCGGAAGTTCATGGGGAAATAACCTCCACCCGGGCTTCATGATGGTCGTGGGAAAAGGGTTACAGCAAACCAAAAAACTTGGCCGCTGGATCTAAATTCCCGCATCTTTTATGACTT